>JAOTQK010000012.1:13614482-13626521 GCA_025642025.1 Rhododendron ferrugineum | reverse complement strand
CACCCAATTGCACGGCGATCCCCCCTTTCGTTATTACACCATGGTCCCACGTACCACGTGTTCGGGCCTTAGTTGGATCTGTTCGGGAATACCTCCCTACAAATACCCACACATCTTTTTCTCTTAGACCAAAAAACTGAAAGGGGAAGAAATCAAATTACGGCAAAGGACTGCGTTAAAATGTAAACGTACTTAAAAGTTTGAAAATCATTGCTCATTCGAGGAAATGTTAATTTAGAGTAATGCCCAGAAAACAAAAAACGAAATCTTGTGCAGCACATTTGTATGTAAGATTTGAATTGGAGGAAAACTAAACAATTAGTGCTTTGAGTGTTGCACCACATGGAAGGTCTCCAAAAGAAATGCAATCCACGAAGATGGAGTGGTGATGAAAAAATGCTGAAATGGCATGTTGGCCGGTCTTCCATAAGAAATGCAATCCACGAAGATGGAGTGGTGATGAAAAAATGCAGAAATGGCATGTTGGCTGGTTTGATCGTAAACTTCATTAGCTATAGCCTTCTCACATAAAGACTTCCTTGATAGAGTATATAATACCAAGGAAAAGATAAACAAGACACCAATTGGCTTGAAATCGACTAATGCATTGAGTAGTGTGTGAGGCAGTAGTTTATCTACAGAGGGAGTACATATTTTTCTAAGTTGCAAACATTAATTTTATATACCAAAAATATAAAAAGGGCTAAACTTAAGGGTGGTCATGGACCGGATTGGTTCGGACCGGATTGGTTCAATTTTATAGTAATGAACTTTGTTATGTAAGTGCTGCTCGCCTGGATAAACTTCTTCAGTTTGTTAAAAAAAGAAGAAGAAGAAGTTATACTCCATACTGTATTATTTTGTCATATGGCATGATTTTTCTCTCTCTCTGAGTACCTCATCTTTCTAAATAGATAAAATTCAAAATAAAACGTAATTGTTGATAAGTGTTCGGTTTTTGATAAGATACTATTTACTACTCCCTCCATCCCCTTTTTAAAGTCCAGTATTTCGTTTTGGGTTGTCCCTTAATAAGAGTCCATTTTGTAAAATTAGTAGGTAAAAGTTGATACATTTTCCGTTTTGCCCCTAAAAGTAGATTTCATTTTGAAAAGTTAGTGAGTAAAAGTGTAATGATGATGTCTCTATAGAGGGTAAGTAGGGAAAGTGGAGGTAAAAGTTGATATGAAAGATGTAATGATGATATTTTTTCTTAATAAGTTGGAGTTACGAAACATGACACTTAAAAATGGACGGAGGGAGTACAACTTACTAAGATTTCTTCTATTCGTGTGGGAAAAAAGCCATGACCAATTTATAGAAATTTCAAGCCTCAAAATCAGCAATTAATTAAAATGAATAGAAGAAATCTTAGTAAGTAGTACTCCCTCCGTCCCTTTTTAAGTGTACCACTTCGTAACTTTAACTTATTAAGAAAACATTATCATTACACATTTCACATCAACTTTTACCTCTACTTTCCCTACTTACCCTCTATGGAGACATCATAATTACACTTTTACTCACTAACTTTTCAAAATGGAATTTACTTTTAGGGGCAAAATGGAAAATGTACCAACTTTTACCTTTTAACTTTACAAAATGAACACTTATTAAGGGACAGCCCAAAATGGATTACAGGACTTTAAAAAAGGGAGGGAGAGAGTATTGTTTTGGAAGAGATAGTGATGAAGCTAATTTCTCTACATAAAAAAACGATGAATAATTTAGAAATATTTTCATGGCTTTAGTAGAATCTTTAAAAAAAGATTGTGAAGAGGCGATATACAACAGATTTGGTTCAAAATTCTTAAGTCAACCAAAGTACTTTTCAAAATATTAAAGATTATTATAGTGAGACAAATATTATTTTGTGGAATCATAATCCCAAAAGAATCTCCCAAGTAAGCTATGGTAACGGATTTCCTCCCAAACAGATAGGAGTATTTTTAGATGCAACAAAACTAATGAGCTTATCTCTCCAAATAGTGATAACTTGATTCTGAAATTGAATCTACGTGGTATGGCCCCATCGAAAATATTGACCATAATACCCTTGCACTTTAGTCAAATACTAGTATCACAATTGGGCTTGCTGTCCTTGGCCTTTTAGAACTTCACAACAGCTTGATCACAGAAGAAGAACATCTCCAGACTTCAGGATAAACCATATTCATTCAAGATCCTATATATTATTATCTATAAATAAAGGAAACTGATTTTGGCAGTCCAAAAATTGTTGGGGGCACTACAAAATCAATGAATGTAATTCCAAAGCTACTTTCCTTTGTTTTTTAGAGTGTCTCCACCAATTTTTGGAGTGCCAAAATCATTTTCCTAAATAAATTCATCTATATCATCTTGTATATGTGTACCTATATATAGACCAGCCTATGATTGGGTAATTCATTGAATCCACTGACAACTATGAAGGAATCTCCAGCTTTCTCTCTCCTCCTCCTCCTCCTCCTCCTCTTCCTCCCTCTGTTAACCTCTTGTGTTGAAAGACAGGTTTTTCCTTTCACGATGATGCTTTTCAAATAAATAAATCATAAGCATATAACACTACACTGGAATATACGTTTCAAAATTAATCTGTTCTCCGGCTCTAATCCATTCTTTATAGCAGCATATTTCGTGAATTTCGCTTATTTCAAAATTTGCAACGCGTTGAGCGTGGAATGCATTAAGATAATTAAGGGTTTTTTCGTTTTTTTCTTTTTTTGTAGCAGGCCATAAAATACATATATACGTATGGTTTTATGCGTCAAATAATTATTCAGTGATGATTACAGGTGTATATAGTATATTTTGGAGAACACAGTGGAGAGAAAACTGTGAATGAAATCGAAGAAAACCATCACTCTTATATATACTCTGTTAAGAAAACAGAGGAAGAAGCCAGAGCCTCTCTGCTTTATAGTTACAAGAATAGTATCAATGGCTTCGCAGCATCGCTCACCCCAGACGAAGCCTCAAAACTCTCTGGTAAGCAATAACTTCAATGGATTCTGTCGGAAACTAATACTCACTCTCTCCATAATTTACCTATGTATCTAAATTACTTATTTTTTGGAGGGACAGAATTGGAAGAAGTGGTATCAGTGTTTAGAAGCGACCCAACAAAGTACTCATTGCAAACTACAAGATCATGGGAATTTGTAGGCTTAGAAGAGGGAGAGGAATTGAACAACGATATGAACAAAGATGAATTGTTGTTGAAAGCCAGATATGGAAGAGATGTCATTGTTGGCCTCTTGGATAATGGTAATGCAAACCTCTAGTCAGTGCATCAAATTCAAATTTTCTCAGCCAACTAATTGACATATATCATCGCTATTAAAATCTTGATATGAGCAAATGTTGTACAATTCATATCTCTAATTGTATACCTACCTATGGCTTTTCATACAGAGATTCTTGTAGAAAATAATGTGATCCCTTTTTTAATCTTATTTTTCAAATTAAATTGGCTCAACGTTGTACATTTCATATCTCTAATTATATACCTACTGATGGCTTTTCGTACAGAGATTCTTGTAGAAAATGATGTGATCCCTTTTTTAATCTTATTTTTCCAATGAAATTGGCTCCCATTGCAGTTTATAATTTTGAAAATGAAAGTCATATCACTCCGATGAACTTAATGTTAAAGGTTACGCAGGTAATTAAATTATATTTTTAAATAGGGCGCAAGTTTTTGTATATCTATTACTACTATTTTGAATATCAACCTGTAAAAGGTACATTTAGCCACTAGCACTCCATTTTTTGTCTTTATTCTATGTGAAATAACCAAATTATCCTTTATGATAGTGTTTATCCACTTTCTTAAACATAGAAGGGTATTGTTGTAATTTCAAATAAAAAAAAAGACAAATTAAAATGTCAATGACTAAAACTAGAATGTCAAAATCAGTTTCTATCTTCCAATTCATTAGCAAGAGGCAGCATAATGATCTCTTTGACGAATGAATGAATGTGGTATTTGTCAGGTGTCTGGCCAGAGTCAAGGAGCTTCAGTGATGAAGGAATGGGACCCATTCCAAAGTCTTGGAAAGGAATCTGCCAGAGTGGTGATGCTTTTAACTCGTCAAACTGTAATAAGTGAGTTCCTATATATACAGTATATATATGTTTCAATGTGAACTACAGGTAGCTAGATAATTTTGATTTTCACAATGTGATATAAAGGTTCACTCAATATATCATTGTTTTCCAATTTCCATTCTTGTTCGTAGAGGAGATAACAGAAATCCAAGAACAAAACATATATGCCCTATGAGCTGATTTAATGTCAGTCAGCAGATTTGAAATATAATGTCCCAGTTTAATTAATAGGATTAGTACTGTTGGAGAGAGAGAGAACACTTTAGCGAGAAAGACTTTTTGTTTTTCTTCTTCGGAAGAAAACCGGATCACCGCATGAAACACCGAGCAAGAGAT
Source organism: Rhododendron ferrugineum (assembly GCA_025642025.1). NCBI lineage: Eukaryota > Viridiplantae > Streptophyta > Magnoliopsida > Ericales > Ericaceae > Rhododendron > Rhododendron ferrugineum. Next base: position 13,622,075 of record JAOTQK010000012.1, on the reverse strand, counting down.
TTCTTTCTGCTGATAGAATGAGGAAGGTAAAGATCTCTCACTGCTCTTTAACTATCCCTTGTAACGTTACTTGATTCAACCATCAAGTCTGTAACGCCAACTAACATTTTTTGAAAGATAATGAAAAATGAACCATATTTTTTGGATCAGAAAGAAATCACTATGAGTCCACGACCATCAAAAGGTCATGAACAAATATTGACTTGTCACAATCGAAATAGGAAGGACGAGAAGAAGATGAATTAGATTTAACGTTCATCTTAACAAATGTTTGAATTCATGGTAACAAACTATAGGAGCACTAGAGCATATATTATTTCTTTGGGCAACACTACAGACGTATATGGACACGACTTTAGGACATAGATATGTCCAAAGATGTCTGATGCATATGAATCCCTTATGGGATATGTGAGAGCCACAAAAGGAGAGAGTGGTATCATGAGCACTATTTAACTTGGAGGCATTTTCCTCGGAAAGCACTATCAGGGCCTGCCATAGTGTCTTTACATTACAGGCTTAGTTGGATTGGTTTGTGGACATGTTATCCTTGTAGCTTTGTCCATTACATTCAAAACAAGGAAAATTATCTCTCACCATCCATATGGACCATAGGCTGACTGCTTTTGGATTTTTCCTTTGCCATCTTGTGAACTTCTATGCATTTGAATCAGACTCTCAGATCATAGCCAGATTAATCTGTCAAGGTTTTGGAATTACCCAATAATTTATGGGACCACCACATACTTTATATAGCGGACAGGGATCGATTCGGTAGAACTGAAATCATTTGTTTTAGTTTGCATTTGCAGAATTAATCGAGTTATAGGCTGTATGGAATTTTAGGCACTATGATCTGTAGCGTGTGAAATGGAAGGCAGTACTAAACAGAGGAAGAAAGAACCAAGTGGTTTAATTCGGTTCATCACCTTTGAATGCTTTCAATTTCCTGGTTACGAAGTCTATTCTTATTGAAGACAGTATTCGATTTTTTTCCTTTCATTCTATGAGCCGTGGCGGTTGAGTTCAGCTTAACTATACCATTCAAGTGATGATGAACCTCTAAAAGGTAGGTTATTCAAAACGGATCTCATGATTTCAATTTTCATGCATTATCTTTACAATAAAGTACCATAGCAAGCGGATCAAAAAAAGAAAATTTAAAGTACCATAGCAATGTTTGGATTCTAACGGATGTGAAACAATATCATATTTGCATGAAATTAATTATATTCTGTGTCGTACAATATACATATGTATTAGATGGTCAATTTTTTTTGTCATCCTAACATTAGGCTAAATCATTAGCCATGAAACACAACTTGAGGGGATTTTTTTAGGCTCTGTACAAATATATGGCCATGGCTTTTTTTGTTTTTATAACATCATTCTTTCAATTTTTTTTTTTTTTGTGTGGTAAATAGCATTCTTTCAAGTTTGCAGTGTGCTTTCCGATACTCTAGACTATGAATGAAGTATGGTAATGTGCATAGAAAATGATTTGGGTTTCTAGACTTGTCCTCTCTGATGCCTTTCGGCTTTTGATTTGATTTTGGGATATGATTCCGCAACAAAATGTCCCTTTAGCTCCTCAGGTCTTGGAGGTATAGGGGCCCACTATTTCAGTGGTGTTCTGGGAGCAGCAACTTTGTGCATATATTGTCAAAAATTAGGTCTGTCTCAAATCCTTCTCCGCCCATACCCGCAATGATTGGAAACTAGATGGTTCTTCTGTTGTAGTATTATTTCAAGTTTGCGTCAAACTTCAATTTTCATGGTTGCACAAGGTTCTGCCATAATCACTTAGTTTTTCGACTATTCAATTTGACGCATCTGTAGAATCTGGAACTAAAAAATTACATATCACCGTGATAAAAAGGTATTAAAAAAGAAAAGAAAAATGAGATGCAGGCATGCAGCTGCCTAAATTACGTTATATACCCAAAACATTCAACCAATCGCATTTATCACCACACCTACCATGCTCACACCAATGTATTTTGGCAGGAAGCTAATCGGAGCCCGATACTACCTCAAAGGATACGAGCAATACTATGGCCCTCTGAACACTTCCCAGGAATGCCGATCCCCCCGCGACAAGGATGGCCATGGGACCCACACATCATCCACGGTGGGCGGACGCAGGGTCTCCAACGTTTCTGCCATTGGCGGATTTGCCCGCGGGACTGCCTCAGGAGGCGCACCGCTAGTCCATCTGGCAATGTATAAGGTTTGTTGGCCTATCCCAGGGAAAGGAAAAGAGGAAGGAAACGCATGCTTTACCGAAGACATGTTGGCAGCAATTGATGATGCCATTCGCGATGGAGTTAATGTGCTTAGCATATCAATTGGGACGTCTAAGCCGACCAATTATACTGAGGATGGGATTGCAATTGGGGCTCTTCATGCTATTAAGAAAAATATTGTGGTGGCTTGTAGTGCTGGAAACAATGGACCGACCCCATCGACATTGTCAAATCCAGCCCCTTGGATCATCACTGTTGGGGCTAGCAGCGTGGACCGGGCATTTTCCGCGCCTCTTGTGCTAGGCAATGGCATGAAAATTGAGGTAACATTTTGCGAATTAATACTCCATTTGTTTCATCTCAAATATTTATTGATGAATGAAAGCTATAGTGAAAGTTTTAGCATTGGCAAGAAACTGATTTGTTACGTATCAAAATAAAAAATAAACTTAGCAAAGAAAATAAAAAGAATCTGATTTGTCTTTAATAGCTTATTTATTTTCTGATTGAATGTGTTGATAAGAAGTTGAGGATGAACCAAAAGGGCCAGCATTCCCTTTTCGGAAATGAGAAAATGCACACCATGTTGGAAGAATAAAAAATATGCTCATTTTCTTTGATTCTCTGAAGTGCATATACAACATTTGAAAAAAAAGATATATATTTTGCGGCATAATTAGTTTTTTTTGATAAGCTGTTGGATTGATTGATTGCTTGTAACTCACCTTTTGTTATTTCGCTAATATACAGGGGCAAACAGTTACTCCATACAAGCTGGAGGAGAAAATGTACCCACTAGTTTGTGCAGCACAAGTAGTTTCTCCAGATGTGCCCAAAAGTTATATTGCTGGGTATTAATCTTTCTCCCTGTTGTATTTTTAATTAATTACAATTTTGAGACCATTTTAGTAATATATATAAAATAAAATAAAAAACCTCGGTTTCGCAGGCAATGCCTACCTGGTTCTCTTTCACCAGAGAAAACCAAAGGGAAGATTGTGATGTGCATGAGAGGAAATGGGACTAGAGTTGGAAAAGGGGAGGAGGTGAAGAGAGCTGGTGGCATTGGTTTTGTTTTAGGAAATAGTCCGGCCAATGGAGCCGAGTTGGCAGCGGATGCTCATCTTCTTCCAGCGACAGCCGTGAATTCGGACGACGCGATCAAAATTCTCAAGTATATCAATTCGACAAGGAATCCGACGGCGTATATCATTCCGGCAAGGACTGTACTAAATTGGAAACCGGCACCATTCATGGCCGCCTTCTCAAGCCAGGGTCCAAATGTAATTACCCCTGATATTCTCAAGGTACCGGTTTCTTGTATTTATCTTAAATTTAAAAAATTTAAGCTGATAAAAGAATGAAGTTGAGGGTAGGCCTACGGGCCCAAACTTTAGACCTGAACAATCACAACCGTTAAACCTAAACGTATTGCACGATTTTCGTGTCACGATACCATGATTTAAGACCGTGATGGAGTAAGTTGTATGAAACTTCGGTTAATTTTGACTAACTTCGTTTTCCTAATTTTATATTCGTTTTTCATTTTTTTGGCTATTGCTTTGCAGCCCGACATAACGGCACCAGGGCTGAATATATTGGCAGCATGGAGTGAAGCATCATCCCCTACAAAGGTGGCTGAGGATAATAGAGTGGTTCAGTATAACATTCTTTCAGGAACTTCTATGTCTTGCCCTCATGTGGGTGCTGCAGCTGCCCTTCTCAAAGCCGTTCACCCTACTTGGACCAGTGCCGCCATCAGATCTGCTCTTATAACCACAGGTACAAAACTTGTGCGCACCCTCATTAGTGTTTCTACACGCACAGATTTTGTCAACAGATTCGAAATTTGACATCCGAAGTGAAATCAACTTTTCAATGTTTATACTCAGACAAACCATCAATAAGACATTTTATAGTACATTTCTGGTTCGACCTTTCACATCTTTTTTCCAACTTTATAGGACATTTATTTTGTGGGTGAGTAGGGTTTGGTGCTGGCACCACACAGTGAGGCAGGGGCGGCCCAACCGCCAGGCCATTAAGTTTAGATTAGCATGGATATTTAAACTCGTAAAGGCCTCATACTAAGATTTCGTCTTGGCATCCAATGAGGTTACTGGTTAGGTTGTAAATTAATTCTTTAATGGTGTAAAATAACTAACAACCTACGTTTATGCCAGGGTCTAGAAATATCATGATTATCACAATACAAACATTAAGCGTGTTACGCCCTCGATTTTCAACATAAATATTGATAATTGTTCATAAAAGATATCCTCACTTGATACCCATAAATATTTTCCCAAAAGAGTTATTACCAACCTTCTCGAATTGAAGTTTCAAAATATTACAACATGAGGCACTATGGCCCAATACTCCATAAATACATGAGTTGAAAAGATGATAAGAGTTTACACTACACCTTCAAAATGTGAATTTGAAGTAAACAAAATATCTTCACTTTCTCAGTTTTCAAAAGTATGCACTCGAATGCATGCACGTCACTCCATGCTACGACCCCGGGCTCATACCTAAAAATGAAGGGTTGAGCAAATACGCGCCCAGTAGAGAAATCTTTACACAAGCTATATGAATATGCGATGAAGTATTCACCAAGAGTGAATGAATTTCAATAAACGAGCATGAGGAACATGGGTTAACTACAAAGAACAGGCGGACCACAACCACAGTATTCTAGATGTCTTATCGGTATTCCTAACTATTTACATCTCAAACTAGAAGTATTAATAAAACTCACATCAATCTAAATAAACCTACAACAGAGACTCAACCATTTCATTACTCCTCATACGAATGTCTCAATCTTTCTCAAGTCATTGACAGTAATCAAACTCAGTTTCCATAAAACTTCTTTATCTTTGCTTGCAAATGATTTAGAGAAATACAAAACCATACGGGTCAAGCTCCATTAATTCGTGCTTGAATACCAGAATCCGTTGATTTGTACCCAAATATTGAAAACCGTTGTGCCCAAAATCCTTCCCTTTCAAAATCTTTATAAAAATCAACCACACATCTATTTCTCAATAATCGCACATTAATCCACATATCATCAATCTCTATTTTCGCATGGATCGCATGTGGTCCAATCATCTCACCGAATGACCATGGTGATACCCGTTCAGTTTCAGCCTGGTCATCTTACCATTTCAACCGTTTTACCGAAAGGTGATACCCGTAGTGTCCAGCCCGGTCATCTCACCACTGAGTGATGATACCCGTAGTGTCCAGCCCGGTCATCTCACCACCGAGTGGTGATACCCGTAGTGTCAAGCCTCGTCATAATCACATATCGATTGATCAATCACAATTCAAAGTATTTCAAACAAGCAATCATATCATAACATCGACTATTAAATCCATACCCGCCTTTCCCCTATGTATATCACAATACCCTAAGTAATGTACCAACCCATGGCGACTCTACGACATACTATCCACTGATACTTAGAACTCATGGAACGAGGGCCAAAGGAATTTAGAAAGATCAACGAGACGAACGTTGAGGACTCGAATTACTATGGTACCCTTCGGGTCACTAGACAGGCTCACACCTGCTAATTACACTCATCACAACACCTTGCACAGCCTACGGTACTCCTAAACAACCTTACGGTACACCTTCCATTTACAACAACACTGAGTTTAAGTTTAACAAGTGTCTCGGGAATGGGAACGATCAATAAGTCATCGGAAGTCGAGCAATCAAGTTTGGAGATGGTTTAATGATGTTTAAGAGGTGTTAGAAATGATCGGGGGTCCAAATAATGAAGTTTAGAACAAAAGCTGCAAAACTGTCCCTAAGCAATTGGTATCGATACCAGTCAAAATGGTATCGATACCAGAGGGTTTAAAAATGTTCCAGACGCAAGGGTATCGATACCACTCAAAATGGTATCGATACCAGATCAGTTCAAACAGATTTTCTGTAGATTTTCAAGGGCGAGCTCAACAACAAAACACAATGATCCATGGCATGATTAAGCACATAAATCGCTCATAAACATATGAATGAGTAAGAAATCCCTACCTCAAGGTTAGAAGCTTCAAACACGAGATCAACAACCACGCCCTAGCTCTGAAAGCTTGAACGAACTGAAATACGCCGTTCCAAGCTCAACCCACCGCGATATGAGCTCAAAAACGTGAATAGAAAGTGAATTGGAGGTTTATTGTCATGGGTTTTGAGTTTGGGTGGATTTTTGACTGATTGAGTGAGAGAGAGGGAGAAGAGCTGAGAGAGGGAGAGAGATCGAGAGAGTAGAGAGAGAAGAGGGGGAGGATTTTACTCCTCTACACACACACACAAAAACACACACACACACATATATATATATATATATACACAGTCCGGATCAGGTCAGGAAGACCTGGCCGAAGCTTAGGTCCGGACTTCTCCCACAGCCGTCGGATTGTGTTTTTGATGGTTCGGATGCACAGACAGTTTGTTCGCGTGAACAAACTGTCCGTGCATCCGGACCATTGAAAACACAATCCAACGGCTAAGATCATGGTCCGGACCTAACACAAAATTCGGACGTCCTGACCAGATCCGGACTGTATATATATATATATATATATATACACACACTAACACAAATACAAATTGCACCTTGCACCTCTCTACTAACAATTTTATCACATTAACCCCAAATCTCCTATTCACACAACATTTCACATTATTTCGATATTCTAATTTTCATTTAAACGCTAAAATTATTAAATTTAAAACATTGGTCTCTACAAAGCGGAAATCAAAGAATTAAGAACAGCGTACCTAGATCCATTATTGCGGAACTTGAGTGATCCAGTAATTAATTAAAGCTACCATAATTTACTAGAGCATTAAGCCCTAGGTGGAAGACGGGTTTCTCTCCCTTGCCTTTTTTCCTAGCTGTTTAGTATATCACGTTAATTTGATGAAAACCTAAATGCTCTTTTATTGACAGAGAGGACCAGTTTCCTTAATGAACATTATACTCATTTCCCATAGAGTTTATTTAGGAAACAATTTCTCTATTTGACCAATAGAATAAAATAAAGATACGAAGAATCCTATTAAACTCATAATCAATATGTGCCATATAAAATATGGGGGCCACCACAATGGCTAAATTAAAATTTAGTCTTACATAGGTCACTCTTGTTTAGAGGAAGCAATGGGTTGTACTCCAAGTTAATGATTTTGTAGACACCCCAATTTGGACCTATTAATTATCCTTAATTTGTGGACTTGAGGCTCCCCAATGATGAAACGGAATCAAAACAGGCCTTGGACAAACTTGGACGATGCTTCTTGGACTTTTTCAAAACCAAAACTCTT
>JAOTQK010000012.1:13570240-13585511 GCA_025642025.1 Rhododendron ferrugineum | reverse complement strand
TGGAATCTACTTTTAGGGACAAAATAGACAATGTACCAACTTTTACCCACTAACTTTACAAAATGGACACTTATTAAGGGACAGCCCAAAATGGAATACTAAACTCTAAATAAGGGACGGAGGGAGTACAAAACTATTGATTGTTTCTCTACTAAAAATTTGACACCAACACAAACAAATTGACTGACTCCTCCCTAAATGCCCATAAGACTCAGGGTTTTCAAAACAACAACATGTCTATACTCCTAGTAACATATAAGGCTTTTACCGCCCCATTACTCAAGAGCTGAATTCACTCACACAAATAACTTCTAACGGTCCCGCTCACCACAAATTTCACGGCTCACAAATTTTTTTCTCTCCACCAAGTAGTCATATTGACATCCATGTTTCTCAACGACATCACCACAATTACACTCAACTTCAATAATAACAACCACACTGTAGAGACCCGTATTTTTTTCCTTTTTGAGGCCCGTACTTTTTTTTATAATTATATGGTGTGGATATATTGTGTGGCATATTTGTGGAAGGATATAAGGGTAATTGTGCGAGAGCTGCATGTGTGTGTTTGTGGTGCGGGAGCAGGGGATAATCTTTCCCATTCCCTTCTCAAATATTCCCAGGAGAGGAACTTCCCTCTCTCATTTCTCTCAGCTATCTCTCTCTCTCTTCGGCTCTATCCCTCTCTCTCCGAATCTCCCTCTCTCTTTCTCTCAACCAAAAATTCACCAAAACCACTTGAAATCTATACAAACCCACCTCCAAAATTTGGTTGATTTCAAGTGGTCTTGCTTGGAGAAGGAGTATTCGGTTGATTTCAAAATTTGGAGAGCTAGGGCTTGCTCAAATCGCGTGGGTTTCGATCCTTGACTTGAGGTAGGGATTTCTTACTCTTGTTATGCGTTTATGTGATGATTATGTATCTAGATCGTGCTTTGTTTCGTTGTTTGAGCTGAGTTTTGGATTCTTGAGAAAGTCTGCAAAAGTTTCTATTCGTTCCTAGATATGACCGGTGCACGCATCCTCAACTCGCGGGCGCCAATCCTCAACTCGCGTGCGCACCTAACCTAGCCGCATTGTATTACCTTCGGCCGCTTGTTTTGACACCTGGCCGCATCGTATTACCTTTGGCCTCTTGTTTTGACACCTTTCCACATCATATTACTTTTGGCCGCTTGTTTTGACACCTGGCCACATCGTATTACTCTTGGCCGCTTGTTTTGACACTTGGCCGCATCGAATTGCATGACAGTTTGTTTCCGTCTCCCTAAGAATTCCAAGATTACTCTCGTTCCGTCATTTCGACTTCCAATTACTTCCAATACAAACAAGAAGATTATGTCTAAATCACTCTCAAACAAGATTGTTCGTGTCCTAAAGACTCGTTGATTGATACCATCCCTCTAGCGGTCATTTAATGAAATCCTAGTGTCGTTATAAACGGAAAACGTACTGTAAGGTTGATAAAAGTACCGTAGGTTATCTGGGGCGTTGTGGTGAGTGTTATGGGTAGACTTGAGCATGTCTAGTGATCCGATGGGTAGTATTGCAATTCGTTTCCTCTCGACTCGTAGAATCTTTTAGGTTACTTTGGCATATGTTTTGCAAACTCCAAGTGTAGAAACTAGAAGACCAGGCATCGTAGAGTCTAGTCGGGGGTTGATACGTGGTATGTGAAGGTACGGGGGTGTACTTAGAGGTACGGTAAGGATGTGTGTATTCGCTTATATGCGTTACGGTAGATTGTTGATTTCATAATATCATGTGATTGATTAAATTGCTTTGGACTTGATTGAATGGCTTGATATTTGTGAATTGGAAACATGGAATAAATGTGAATAACAAACGGACACAACGAGAACTTGTGCTATGTTGTTAATGAGAACTTGACACGAATGCATGGACACTGTTGATGCCGCCATGGACATTCGATGAGGTTAAAAGAGGAGTAACGCTACAATGCGTATAAATGGGTATCACTTATACTGCATGTGATAAGTCTCAGAGTATGCAAATGGATATCACTTATATGTGATAAATTCTGGAGCATATAAAGGGTATCACTTATTATGTGATATGTCCCGGAGCACGCGCGATACATGCGAAAACCTTGATTGATAAGATATGAGATCTTGAGAAAAGAAAGAAAGATTGGTTTTTTTTTACCAAAGTGATTTGTTTAAAGGGAAAAGGACTTTTTTATTAAAAATCCTCCAGCTATTCTTGAGCGAATCAACGGTTTTCGGTATTCATGCACAGAATCAACGGACTCCGGCTATTCAAGCTCGAATCAATGGAGCTTGACCATTATAGGTCACGTATTTCTATACATTACACCTATTTGGAAACAAAAGAGATTTTGATGATTGATGATAATGAGAAATGGGATTTGGTGATGAAATAAGAAATGTGAAAGATTGTGAAATTGTATGAGATGTGATGAAACGGTACTAAAGCCATTGTTGATTTACTTAGAATGATGTAGGGATATTGATGGCCCTTGTTTGACGTATGAGTAGATAAATCCTTCATATAGGATGTCTAGAATCCCTGATCATAGTGTGCTGTTGTTGACACTCTTGTGTACTTGGGCTTATCTGTCATTACTCTCTCACTCTAGAAGCATAACTCATTGTATTTTCATATAACTTGAGTATAGATTTCTCTATTGGGCACGTGGTTTGCTCAACCCTTCATTATTTCAGGTACAACGCAGGGGCGCAGACATGGAGTGTTTGGAGTGCATGCGGACATCACTATCAAAAGCAATTTTCAGAAGTTATCCTAGTATCATAGTAAAATAAATCGTACTGTATCATTTATTTTTAGAAGGTTGTAACTGTTAAACAGTTTCATCTAAATTTGGAAATTGTAATGTCTTTTGGGGTATTATTTATATTATCGCGAGGATTTTAATTATCTAAAGTTATTATTTATGTTGAAAATCGAGGGTGTGACACTCACCATTCCCATCACCATCACTACTATCACTATCACCATTATCCCTTAATCTCTCTCAAACAAACCTATCATCCCAACGACATATCCCAATCTATCCCCTACTATCATCAATCTAGCCTACATTTCCGAACACACATCATACACCTTCTCTACGATGTAATCCTTCAACTCACAACATTTTTCCCTCTCACATCTATCACTCCAGGCTTCCCACCATTTCAAATCAGGACACCAACTACTCTTCACTTTATTTTCAACCACGATAGTTCTCATTCATACCGTCCTCACCTCAAATAAGTCTCTCACCACGTAACTTACATCAACCACCCAACCTAAGTCACATCGGCATAATTCTCCTTAGATCTTATTTTCCTCTTACCAAACAACACCACTACGACCATTACCACAATGACTACAACACTACCATAACACTTCCCTCTTACTATGAAATCCTTATACATGGTCATCTATCTCAAGCCTAGAGATCTAAACCTCAAGTACAACCCTATTGTCCAATTGACTTTCCGAGACTTCCATCTGGAAGGAGCGATGATCAAACGCCTCTTCTAATTGGATCTCATCGGTAGTCGCCTGGGCGTCCGGAAGGCACTTACTGTATCTAGACACCCTACCTATAACCCTCATTTTCCAAAATCAACCTTAGATACATACAGTTCCCTCTGCGGGTTCAACTTGTCCTACTTATGCTCACCGTCACTACTTCAATAACCACCATAACAATGACCAACCTCAATCGTTAGCACAACAGGTCATTACCTTTCTAAACATATCAAGATACTTACTGACTCAATTCCCAACAAATACATTACTCTCCCTGTACCGATACTCAATGCAGCCCATATCACCTAAGATTCACTTAACGTATTTAAAACTTTATACGTAATCCACGTAATTCAAATAACAACTCATCTAACGTTTATCTCATAAGTTATTACTATTCTAACACTTGTATAATTTACTAACAAATATCATCGTCCACTAATAGGCGTCGCCACCACGTACAACCATTACATCCATCATGGTTTCTAGGTTCACCCTATCTAACATCACGTATGAAGGACACCTTACCACATAAGATTCAAGAGCAAGATAGCCAACAATAATGATAACAATAATAACAGTCGCAGTCACAACCACTACAATGAAGCCAAAACTCCCATGAGTCAACAACATTCCACCGATCCACATAAACATAAATGCAATGCCACATTGGTGCACACATGCACTTCCATCATGCAAGCACACACATTTTTTGTAAAACTATGCAATGAATTTTTTATTTTTTTAGCCCATGAGACTAAGTCTCCCCACGGTCTCTAGGTATTCTAAACCTATGCTCTAATACCAAGTTGTCACGTCCTCAATTTTCAACATAAATATTACATACATTTGATGTACGAAAATCCTCACAAAAGTACATACAGTACCCAAAATACAATACAGTACCCAAATCCACAAACCATCCCAATAAGTTACAGAGTTCCAAAGTACATAAAAACAATACAATGCGGTTTGTTATACAAAGATTATCAAGTGTTCTCCGAAAATAGCCTTAATCAATAACATAAAAATGCACTCCAAGCACTCCATGACAGTGACCTTGAGATATTCTTGAAAATGATAATAGGTTGAGCTACACTAGCCCTGTAGAGAAATATTTACACAAACTATATGAAAATGCGATGATGAATGCCCCAAGAGTGAATGAGTATAGATAGATATGCCCAAGGTTTATATGGCTATCAACAAATAGCTCACAATGGCCAAAGGATTCTAGACAATCCTATATGCAATACCTATCATCTCACACGCCATACCAGTGCCACTAACATTCCCACATAAATCACAAATAACCAATATTTGGTTTCTCAACCGTTTCATCACATCACATATGATTCCACAATCTTTCCCATCCTCATAATCATTCTTCTTTTCTCATCATTAGTCATCAACATCCTTTTTTTCCCATGGATCAATCTCTTTCGTTTTCAAACCGATGTAACGTAGAGAAATACAAGACCTATATTGGTCAAGCTCCGTTGATTTGTGCCCAAATACCGAAAACCGTTGATTTGCTCAAGAATAGCTGAAGAATTTTTAATAAAAATCCTTTTTCCAAAACCAAAATTTGTTCTTTTCCAAAATCTTGATAAACTCAATCATTTGTCCTTTCATTAATAAACAAACATCAATCCATATAACATAATTAGCTGGTTTGCGGAATCGCACATCGCATAACCGTCTGTTCATTTTCAGCCCGGTCATCTCACCATTTCGGCCGTTCTACCGAATGGTGATACCCGTGTGTCCAGCCCGATCATCTCACCATTTAGCGGTGATACCCGTAATATTAAATCTCGTTATAATCTCATGTTGATTCATCATTTACAATTCAAAGCATTTCAACAATCAACCATATCATTACACCAACTAATAGATGAATACACCCACTTCCCTTAATTACATCACAATGCCCTACGTAACGTACGGAACTCACAAACCACTCTATAACGCACTACACACTAGTATCGATACTTAGACCAAATGGAATGAGCGAAAAGGTCAACGAGACGAGTCATGAGGACACGAACTTCTAGGTTACCCTTCGAATCACTAGACCGGCTCACGCCTACCAATAATACTCACCACCACAACACCTCACATAGCCTACGGTACTCCTAAATAACTTTATGGTACATCATTCGTCTATAACGATACTAAGATTATGTTTCACGAGTGTCTCGAGAATGGAAATGATCAATGAGTCATCAAAGGACGAGCAACCGAGCTTAGAGATGGTTTAAAGGTGTTTTAGAGGCGTTAGAAGTGATCGGGGGTCAAAACAATGGAGTATGGAACAAAGCAACAAAAACTGTCCTTAAGCCACTCTGTATCGATACTAGTCAAAGTAGTATCAATACGGAGGCAACTATATCGATACCAACCAGAATGGTATCGATACCAGGTCAGTTCAAGCAGATTTTCAAGGGTTCAACTAGAACAACAACCCCTACAACAACAACAACAATCATAGGCACGAATCAAGGTACAAAATCAACTCATATACATATAGAGAGAGTAAGAAATCCCTACCTCAAGCCAAATCCCAAAGAGATTGATCAAGCCTTAGCTCCAAAGTCAACATCGAGAGGAGTACGCCTCCTTTGAGCTCAATCTGGCACAACCAATGCTCCAAAACGCGTATAGAAGAAGGATCGAAGATCGGTTTGTATGGGCTTTGAGTTGTTTTGGTGAAATTTGGGTGAAGGAGTGAGAGAGAGAAAGAGAGCCGAGAGAGAGAGAAGAAGTCAGGAGAGTAGAGAGAGAGAGAGGAGATGATATTTTATCCCATACACACACCCACACATATATATACTAACACAAACATAATTGCACATACACCCCTCTACTAACAATTCTATCATTCAAGCCCCAATTCACATAAACTCACAAATTTCTCTTTTATTCTATATTCTAGCATTTATAAATCCTTTAAATCATTTTCATAAAATACAGGTCTCTACATAAAGTGTTGTATTTGTAATGATCTGAGTATTTTAGACTCACATAGGGTGTTGGGCTTTGGCTTTTTTCGTGGCCTTCGGCCTTATTAGGTGTTCTCGATTGGTTTCTTGTCAATCGTAGGATTGGGTCTCGGATTGAGCAGATGATTGTTCTTTGAACAAGATGTTTGTTTCCTTGCTCCTATTAGTCTTGTAACAATTTCAAGATTAATGAAATCTTTTTCGCCTTTGAAAAAAAGATTTTTGGGTTTTTTTGGTCTTTATTAAAAAAGAATTGAGTTTTCTTCGTGATTCTTTACATTTTTTTTTATCTCTCGTCGAGACGATCTAATAATCCACAAACATTTCACACGAAGCTAACAAATGCCAAAAAATTTAAATAAAGAAAAATTTTAGTCAATTCACTTACTTATCCAAACTAGATCATGGATTTTTTTATCCAAACGAGAGCTTGATAACCTGAAGTTTCAAGTAACAGAAAAGAAGAAACGGAGAAGAAGAATCAGCCATTTGGGGCTTGTCCCCTTAAATGGCGGAATGTGAGGAGCTATAGTGCACCTGCCGCACTACACCGTGTAGTGCGGCCGATCCGACCGTCCATCTCAGTGCGGACGATTTGAATTTAATCTGAATTCCTACAAATCCTAGCCGTTCATTATGCGGATGAAAATCTGAGCCATCCATTGCCGAGATGGACGGCCGGATTGGCCACACTACACGCGTAGTGCGAAGGGTGCACTACAGTACCCCTGGGCCCTTAAACAACATAGTTTTGTTAGATAAACAAGGATGACTATTGTGAACTATTAGATCTCCTAATTAATGTGTTGTCTACCCACAACAAAAGTCCAAAAAACTAAATAAAGAAATTTTTTTGTCAATTCACTTATTTATCCAAACTAGATCATGGATTTTTTTAATCCAAACTAGAGCTTGAAAACCTGAAGTTTCAAGTAACACAAAAGAAGAAGAAGCTGAGAAGAAGAATCAACCATTTGGGGCTTGTCCCCTTAAACGGCGGAATGTGAGGGCTTGTAGTGCACCTGCCGCACTACACAGTGTAGTGCGGCCGATCCGATCGTCCATCTCGGTGCGGACGGTTTGAATTTAATCCGAGCTCCTACAAATCTTAGCCGTTCATTGTTTGGATGAAAATTTGAGCCATCCATTGCCGAGATGGACGGTCGGATTGGCCCCACCACACGTGTAGTGCGAAGGGTGCACTACAGCACCCCCGGGTCCTTAAATAGTATAGTTTTGTTAGATAAACAAGGTTGACTATTGTGAACTATTAGATCTCCTCATTAATGTGTTGTCTACCCACAACAAAAGTCTCACAAGATCCTCACAGAGGATCCGAATCCTTAATTTTGTGTATAGATAATGTAAAGATGTTGTGTGCGCCCATCTTGGATCTCATACAAGTGATCGGAACTGTTCATGTTGTAGAGACTAATTTCTATACCTTCTCTTCAAGAAAAAATAGCTCAATCAATTTTTGATTCATCTATGCATTGAATGAATATGTGAAGCATTTAACGATATCCGATTGACCTGGTTTTTTCGAAAAATGTATAAGAACTAGTCCCTTCAAAATGAACAACTTTGATCATTTGTATCAGACCCAAGGTAGGCCCACAAACCTCATTTGAACACATAATCTTGTGTCCCACAGTCAAGTTGAATTAAGAGTGATTATTTAGAGTTTGTTGAAGTACCGCCACGTAATGCTCCAAAAACTTTTGCAACCATAAATTGGTGTAGACACACTTGGTAGTGGAGCCTACACCAATGTATAATGTTCCATTAAATAGAGGCGTTGTTACTTAGAGCATATTCAATTCTTACCCTTTTTTTCTACCCAAACTCAAAATTTGAGTAAAACCACTTAAAAGTCATTTTCAATGGCATTCCCTTTTGTCTACCCATTTTGAGTTCTACTCTTTTTCTTATCCAAATGAGGAGAGACCCAAATTCATCCATTTATTTTCTAACACCTCTTTTCACTTTCTTAGTATATTCAAATGTGCCATTTTTTATGGGTGTTACTAATACCAAAACTGTTTTGATTGTTCCAAAACTGTAGTGCATAATATATTTGCAACATGTTCAAAATACAAGGTTTTTATGCACTAGAGTTTTGACACAAACAAAAACGGTTATGGTATTATCATTTCTCTTTTTTGTTCATATTTTGGAGACAACCATTAAATTTGGGTGGAAAAAGATGAGTATAGAATTAGAGAAAGCAGACCGAAATAGAACTTTTAATCCAAATTTAATAAAAAGTAAGGAGGGTGGAGATGAATTACATATTAAATATAGTCTCTCTCATATAACATTCCACTTCAGGAGTAATTATTCAATGTTTCTAAGGCACCGCCTAGTGATTCTCTAAAGTCTTTTATCATCACACATTTACATGAGATCTATACAGCTTATCCCATATAAATGTATGGTGATAAAAGATTTTGAGGCACACGTGACGCTGTCCGAGCGGATTGAATAACTTTCGCACTAGGGACTCCAAGTACAATCATTACTTGTATGATTACACGAAACCTACGGCAGGCGCAACGTGGCAGCGAAGGTATAATAGCGGAGATTCGTTTTTCTATGTGCGTGTAGCGTGTGACGACACCATTGGAAACGTGTCATCTGTTAGGGGTTTTGTCGTATTCGGTGTGGATAGAATCGGAAATGATACTCTCTTATGCGGAGCAGCTGCCCGCGGGTGCGCCGAGCTGCGTGGTAGCGTTGAATCTACGGCTACTATCCAATTACAGATCGATGATGGCGTACAAGTACATGAAAATCCGGCTCGGTCGAAACGGCTCTTCTCATATGCCTTGGCTTCCTGAGCTACGTATATTTTTGGGTTGATTTGTTTTGCAATGATCACTCTTTTAATTAAAAAAAAAACAATTATTCAATTCTTACAAGCAATATGCAATAAGCATAGTAGAAGATATTAATTCAGATCTTGTTCAAAATAATAATAATTCAATTCTTACAAGCAATATCCAATAAGCATATAGAAGATATTACAAATTAATATATAAATAATTACGCATATTATGTGGAAGTCGTCTCCGATTGGTTATGTTCCTAGCATGAATGGTCAAGCATAGATCTTAGCATGGTTTGATAAGTTGATTGATAGATGGAAGGGAACAGATGACGGAGGTTATATGTTGACTTTGGCGGCAATGATTATGTGGAGGATTTGGAAATTCAGAAATGAGGTTCTATTCAATGGAGTAGATTCGAACCCGAGCCAGATGGTGGTAGTTGTTGTTAAGGAAGCTGAGGAATTTATCCTTGCAATGAGGGAACAGATTCCAGAGCCGAGACAGCCGAGAATGGGAAGTGGGGAGTTGGCTCAATGTTGGCAGAAACCGGCGCGTGGAAAGCTGAAATTTAATGTGGATGGGGCTTGGGTAAGCAGATCAGATGGATTGGTGGAGGCGGGTGCGGGGATAGTGGTACGGGATTCTAATGGGTCTTTTGTGGCAACACATTCATTGAATCTGGGTGTGGTGGGTTCTCCTCTTTGTGCGGAAGCTTTGGCTTGGCGGGCAGCGTTTGATTTTGCCGGTTTGCTGGGATTGGTTTCGCTCATCATGGAGGGGGATTCACAACAGTTGGTGAGGTGTATCCAAGGTGAGATGCGTGTCCCACTGAAGTTGAGGTGGTAGTGGAAGATATCAGAAGATCTAGAAATTTCGTTCGGGAGTGTGAGGTTGTGTTTGTTCGAAGATCGGCTAATGGTGTAGCGGATGCTTTGGCGAAAGATGGTTTGCGAGGTCCTGGTGTTAGAACTTGGGAAGCTAGGCCTCCTAATTGGTTGTTATCTCCTTTGGGGAAAGATAACCGACTTATTTCTTGTATTTGAGTTCTCTAAGTTATAATAAAGGTTTCCTATCGTTTTGGTTAAAAAAATAATAATAATAAATACTACTATAACTTAACAAATTCTTTTGCAAACAAAGGTGATTTTAGTTAAGCCTGAAAAACGGCCGAATGGGCCGAGAAGTAAGTATTATAGTCTGATATTGAAATTTCAAGCAATTTTTTTTGAAATATATTTAAGTTTGAACTTGTTTATTAGGTGAGTGTTTCAAATGAGTTAATTTTAATCGAGCCAATCAATAGTCGATTTTGATTAACTTTAATCTTGTATATGTTATAAGTTGAATGAGAAATACAAAAGTTTTTTTCAAATTTGATTTTGAAAAATAACATATGTTTCACGAATAGAAAAAATAACACATGCTTAATAAAACATCAAGCTTTGTTTATCTATGTATAAGTCTATCGCGAACGAAACTTAACATGTCAAAATTAAACTTGAACAACTAAATTAAAATCATTTATCACCCTCAATTTGATCTCCACTTTCAATATTATTAGAAACATTTCTCTATAATAAAATTTGAAAATCTATGTATTTAAAAATATAATAATTTATAATCAGAATCATGGCAAAACTATTTCAATAGTCTAGCAACAGAGAATGGAGAGATTATATGTAGGACCACGCAATGGTTTGCTTATTGACATATGTTATGCAAACTTTGAGCCCAGTTACAATTGGAATTAGGTGGATGATAGCTTTTTGTTTCTTTTTTTTGGACCTTAATCTTGTTTTGGCCATATTAGGTGCGATGTATTTCTCATATTTCCTTGTGTCAGCGCATTGCTAGGAAATTCACCAACCTTTTGTTTATGGTTGTGTTTTTTTCGTATTTTTTCCCTTGGTTTGTTTCTTTGAAAATTCAAGCTTATATTGTTCTCTTTTTTTCCTGTGACTGTCACGCCCTGGATTTTCAACAATATAATAATTGCATTTCCGATAATAATCCATCACGATAATACTTCATAATGCCCCAAAATGTTTCCGATAATCCATCCGAGAGAACAGTCAAATTTTAAAGCTTACAATATTGGCACTCCGGCCCCAAATTCTTAGACCATAGTCCAAAGAGAGTGTAAGTCAAAAGAACATAAATGAAATTACGATTACATCTTCAAAAGGATTTTACAAAAAGATGTCATAGTAATTCCTCGGTGTTAGCTTTCAAAAGAATGAGGTCATATGCACGTCAAGAACTCCATATCAATGCCCTTGAGGTGTACTTGAAAATAATAATAGGTTGAGCTATACTAACCCAGTAGAGAAATCTTTGCTCAAACTATATGCATATGAGATAGATAATGCACCTAGATGACATTGATAACAAGAAAGTTTCCCACAAGAACAAGAGCAAGAAGATAAGACTTGATAACCAACTCCATACATATTCACATCGCTTAATGATCTCTAAGTTCGCCGTTTTCATAATGTCAAGTATTCTCGATTTCATTTCCGGGCATTTGGGACCCCTTGCTTCCCGTATTCATTCCGGCATCACACCGTGCGGTGGATCCGTGGCTTTCTTGTGCACTTCCGGGCATTTGGGACCCCGTGTGTCCCGTTCCGGCATCACTCCTTATAGTGGATTCGTGGCTTTCTTCATTTCGTTCTATCGTTCTAAGTTGTGATTCTCATTCTACAAGCCTCAAAATCATTAAAGTATAATCCATGTCAAGTCTGTATCCTTCATAAAACATGCCACAATACTCACGTAATAACCCGAATGCATAGACAAACGAACAAGCATCATATTCATTTAGTTTAACGTTTTTCTTTGTTATAACGAGAGCCAAGAGAGTGGGGACAAGCAACGAGTCGTTGGAACGCGAGCAATCAAGTTTAGAGATGATTAGAATGTGATTGGAGAGTGTTAGAAGTGATCGGGGATCAACACAATCAATGAATGACCAACGAAATTCAAAACATTTTTCTAAGTCATTGGTCTCAATACCTCAAAAAGTAGGTATCGGTACCAAACCAATCCAGTGAGTAATCAGAGTCAAGGTACCGGTACGTTAAAAAAGTGGTATCGGTACCACTGCTTTACAGTGCATGATTTGCAGAAAAATCAAGGACGAGCATAACTTCGAATCTAACCAAATGAAGCACGATTTTGGTACATAACCAACTCATAAACATGTAGAGAGAGTAAGAAATTCCTACCTCGATTACCAAAGTCGAACCCAAGAGATTGATCAAGCCCTAGAACTCCAAAGTCGAAACCGAGCAAGAAAACTCCTCCCCGAGCTAGACCGAACGAGATACGAGCTCAATAACGCGAATAGATGAAGGATTGGAGGTTATTTGCCATGGGTTTTGAGTGATTGAGTGAGATTTTGGGTGTTGGAGGAAGAGAGAGAGAGAGTGTCCCGAGAGGGAGAGAGAGGTCGGGAGATGGAGAGAGGGAGTGAGTATTTAACTCCTCTACACACACACACCCACACATATATATACTACCTACACTCAAATTGCACATGCACCCTCCTACAAACAATTTCATTACATTCACCCCAACTCATTTAAACTCAATAAAACCCATATTTTTCTTATTTATAATATCAAATAAATATTTTATTAATTTCTGAAAATACGGGTCCTTACAATTGCTTTTTCATTTATTCTTATGGAAAAAACAAAAATATTGGAAAGATATCAAAAAAATAGTTTTTCCAACAAATTCCTCTACATGATCCCAAAAAAATATTGCCACATGGAAAAATTAAAAATTTGGTTTTACATAATTTTACATCCCTTATATATAAATCTCATTTTGTAGATTTTTTCAAGTAGATTTCAGATATATAAATTTTATAAAAATTAAATTTGTACAACAAAAGTTATACAAATCTTAAGATTTAAAATTAAGAAGGGGAGGGGGGACCACATGAGAAGGAACGGGGAAGGAATAGAGTGTGGCCTTTTAATTTTTAATCTAAGCTATCCAGATTATAAGTGTACAGCCCATATCCTATGAAAGTTGCTCGGATGAAGCACTATCTGGTCTTTTTTTTTTTTTTTTGATTCGTCACAGGGACCCTTAAAATCACAATCTAAATACATTGAACGGTTCGGATTATTGAAATTTGATCGAAAAATGGGAGGTCCACATTTTAATCCCTCATTGGATCTGTGGTGTGTGTGTGTGTCCCCAATGCTTATCCTATAAAGGATCCCTTAAATTGCTAAAATGCAGACCTCATAGATCCCGATCAAATTTCGATGATCTGAATAGTTCAATGTGTTGAGAACGTGATTTTAAGGGTCCCTGCAAGAAATCAGCAAAAAAAAAGAACGAAAAGTGCTTAATATGAGCAATTTTTTTATTGAACCGTTCAATAAAAACTGCTTAGATCAAGCACTTCACGCTCATATTTTTTGTTGATTTCTTTCTGAGGACCCATAAAATCACATTCTGAGCACATTGAACGGTTCGGATCATCAAAATTTGATCAGGATCTATGAGGCCCACATTTTAGCAGAATGCGGGATCCTTTATAGGATAACCATTGTATCAGTCCTCTTCTAATAAGGACCTTAAATGAGGTCCTTAAATACGGACCTCATAGTTCGGAGCCCCACGCTAAAAATCGAAGTCGTTCAACTTGTTTTAAAATATTCTTAAGGGTACTCATGAGAAATCGGCTCAAAATATGACCGAGAAATGTTTGATCCAAACAGTTTTTCATAAAACTTGACAGAAACTGTTTTATGGACCCCATGTTTGGATCAAACACTTTTTGGTTATATTTTGAATTGATTTATCGCAGCTATCATTAAAAACATGTTTTAAACAAGTTGAGTTGTTTGGATAGTCAAAATAGGACACAGAAGGCTCTGAATTATGAGGTCCGCATTGAAGTACCTCATTTAAGGTATACAATCCCCTTCTAATAATGACCTTAAATGAGGTCCTTCAATGCGGACCTCATTGTTCGGAGCCCCACGCTAAAATTAGAATCGTTCAACTTGTTTAGAACATGTTTTTAAGGATACTCGCAAGAAATCAGCTCAAAATATGACCGAAAAATGTTTGATCGATCCAAATAGTTTTTCATAAAGCTTGACATGAACTATTTTATGGGCCTCATGTTTGGATCAAGCACTTTCCGGTTATATTTTGAGCTGATTTCTTTTGAATACCCTTAAAAACATGCTTTAAACTAGTGAACGATTTGGATCATCAAAATATGACCTGAAAGGCTCCAAATTATGAGGTCTGCATTTAAGGATCTCATTTAAGGTCCTTATTCGGTGGGAATATATCTATACACACACCAGCCTTTCTATAAGGCGTCCGCACTGTGTTAAAGTGCGGACGTCCCCTTTCCGGATCGAATTTTGATGATCCGATCCGCTCAATGTGTTCAGAAAATGATTTTAAGGGTACTCGCGAGAAATCATCAAAAAAACGACCGGAAAGGGCTTCATCTGAACAGTTCTAAATAGTTTTTTATTGAACAGTTCAAATAAAAACTGCTCAAATTAAGCCCTTTCGGGTCATTTTTTTCGCCGATTTCTTATAGGTATCCTTAAAATCACGTTCTGATCACATTGACCAGCTCGGATCAACGAAATTCGATCGGGGAAGGGGAGAAAATGGGAGGTCCACATTTTAACTAAAATGAGGATGTAACGCCCCCATTTTCGGGTACGTTAAATAGACATTTTATTGGAATAATTAAAGGAGAGTCTAGCTCATGATTACAACATAAACCTCAAGGGAGTACTTTTATTACACAAGGATGGTAATATCTAAGGTTATCTACTGCTCTGCTTCTTCTTCCATCCTAGCAAGTTCCTCGGCACCGAAGGCCTCCAGAGTGTACTGCGCTTCCTGCTCATCTAT
>JAOTQK010000012.1:13508816-13526016 GCA_025642025.1 Rhododendron ferrugineum | reverse complement strand
TAATAATGAGCCAGACTCCATTTATGTTTTCAATAAAATTGTCCTTTTAACGTACCCAAAATTGGGGGCGTTACAAAACTTTTATACCGTTCCCATTTACAAACCCAAAAGTATTCTTTGAACATCTTGCTATCACTTCTGCACGTACAAACATGGCTCTCTCAAAAAAGTGGGAGCCAGTCATTGGAAGAACATACAAAATTAAGGCACATAAGCTGACAGATGCATTATTTCACCAAAAGAACGGACTGAGTCTTTCTAATCTAAAGTTCTAGAATCATTTCCCCTCTTTCACCACTTATCTACCGAAACCTCATCAACACACTTACTCTACAAAACCATAACAAATTTCATAAAGTAATTCAAACCCCACAAGTCATCAGTTCAAAGAAACACGACTTGCTTTACAGACTCACAACAAATTTCGCAACAAGATTCAAAACCCACAATTCTTTAGTCCAAAAATACTAAAAACTTGCCCTACAAACCCATAACAAAATGATACAGAACCCACAAAGCTTTAGTCCTAAACAAACAAACCTCCTCTATAAACCCACAACTAATTTCGCAAAAAGATTCAAATCCCACAAATCTATATTCCCAAAAAGATACACTTGCTCTACAAAAATCTATTTATGCATTTTCAATCACTAAATACCAAAAGAACAATTTTAATCCCAACGACATACCTTAAGATTTATAAAAATCCCTTTCGGTTATGTAAAAACATGGATTGTTTACATATTGGGGATGTAACTTGAGGAACCCCTAAATCTGAAATCATATTAAACTATTAAAGCAACCATTTCGGGCTCCCATTAAACTATTAAATCACTATTAGGAACATACAAGTTGCAAAGATTATCGTATTTATTCTCCTGAACTACAATTAATGGAAAATCTCCCAACCTCATTCCTTTTGCTAACCCTTGAATATCCCTTTTGCATTTGTTGGACCCTAAAATTAGGATTGATACGCATTTCTGCCTTATTTGGATGGGCATTTTGAAAAAAAAAATTCAAGTAAAAAAATACTCATTACCCCTACTTCCAATCATTAATCTCATTTCTTTCTTCTCTCTCCAATCATTATTCTCATTTATCTCTTTATCTCTCTCTACTCATTGTAGACATCCTAATTTTGCTTAACGATTATTTCAAGTCCTACCTTGGAGACCATCCCAATGATGAATGGATACAATGATTGTTGATTGACTTCTCGTAAACCCATGGACTTTGGTGAGTACTTTTAGCCACTTAGAAGACCCAATTCAGAGCCAAACAGCCTTTCAGACAGAGATACAACATTCTAGGAAAATACATCTGTCGGCCGCAAGATTGATCTCATGGCCCCCACTTCATTCTTTCACCCATGAAATATAGTGTTTGAAAATCTCCCTGAGAGATTGATTCCTCACTCACGAGATCCATCCCTCAGCTGCCAGATCCTTCTGGCGGCCGCTAGATTGTCATTTTTCCATATTCTGAAATGTTCTGTCAATCGTTTGATCCGTGCTCAAAACCCTAGCAACCATTCTCCGATTCTTTAGGGCTACGGAAAGAGATTCTGAGAAAAGATCTTTTGGTTATATACTTCCCTTTAATTCGTGCATTGTGATTGGTTAGAGTGATGTCATTCGGTGCCTATATAAAGGGGCCTTAGGGTTTCGAAATCCATATAACAATTCATCCTCTCTAGTCACGATAATCTGCAGAAATACTCTCTCATACCTCCCTTACAAAAGCTCTAAATTCCTGAAGGCGGATCCCGAGCAATCAAACCCCGAAGTGCAAACCCTAACCCTAGGGTTTCAAGAAGAAGGTCAATCAATCACCCTTAATCCGAAGCAATCAAGCACTGAGGGATCAAGGTGGTGAGGCCCAGGGGCCTACGGTTTGATTCATTTTCTTTTTCTGTATTTTAATCGTAGTGTTTTGATTTTTTGATTAGCTATTCGTATTCTGATGTGAGGAAGAACATCGGCTAGGACATCGTTCCCACGGCCGATATATTGAACCAGTAGGATCCCACAGCCGTGAGATCAATTCACCGGCCGTGGAATCCATTTGCTAGGACAGTTTATCTTTTCCTGCTTACTGTGATGCATGCTTACTTATTGTACTGGCTCACTGTATTAACTGTTAAAGGCTAATAATTAGATTACGTGTTTAGAATTAAATAAAGCAAGCGCATATCGTATGTCGAATGATTATGGGCCACCATTTTTTAGCGTGAAATTACTTAAACGCCCCAAACCGACCAACTGAGACACATAATAGTTGAATTCAGGGGCCTTTTCATCTAGAACTACCAAAATGTAAGCCACACTTTTGTGCAAGTTTCCTTTATAGGCGCTTGTGGATAAGGGAGGGTATAATTGTCAATTCAACTTGCTACACCATGTCTCGGTGAATAATTTTGCTTGTGTCATAAGAGTGGTGATTTGGAGACTGTAGACCATCAGGTGGTAATAAAACCTGGTCTCCTTCCATTGTCCCGTGATTTTCCCAAAAAGTAAGAGCATCTGCAATGGTACTCCCTCCGTCCGGATTTAATAGTCATTTTTTAGAGTTTGTGCCATTTTTCAATCGATTATATCTTGTAATCTATAATATTTTATGTAATTTTGAAAATATTGTCTTATAGAACTAATTAAGATCTATCAAACAAGATCCATATTAGCTATAAAATTCATTACCAATTTAAAGATATAGCTCATTTTTTATTCGGTTAGAATTGAATGAGAGACTATTAAATCCGAACGGAGGGAGTAATAATCAAAACCAATGACCAAAATATGTCATGTCAGCATTTGATTATCCATTTAGTCCATAATCAAACTTAACAACCTCTACCTCCACATTGGTTAATTTTGCATCCCTAACCAAAAAAATCCCCACAATACAAAATGCACATTTATCCAATCGCAAACGAGTTCCAATCACGCACCCGACCACACCAAATTATTCGTCTCGATGAGACGATTCCAATATGAGGTGTTTTTGAGTTATTGAGTTTTGAGTTTGGTTATTGAGTTTTGGTTAGGCTGCTGATTTTGCCATTCCCTTTTTTGTTAGCGGCACTTCCCTTCAAGTGTATTTGCCATCCTAAAGTTAGTTTGCACCAAAAATACACTTGCATGGGAGTACCGTTAACAAAAAAAGGAATGACAAAATCATTTTCCTTTGGTTATTGGTAAAAATTGTTAAGTTTGGTTATGGTAAAAGACTTGTAACTTTGCTTATTACAATATGAGGTGTTTTTTAAGTATTGTTAAATTTGCTTATCCACGCCCATTTGCTTAGTACAATGGGAATGCTCTAATGGTAAAATTAACTATTATTTGACTTTTGTTAAAAGACGTGTACTATCCCAAGACAATTATTAAGAAAAGTCGTGTACAACCCCAAGCAAACATGTGGACAGGTACGAAAATGCTAGTGGTACTGACAATTAGAGTATCGATAATGTACCAACAACGTTTGAGGCCCACTTTTAGGTCCTACATGGATAACCTGAAATGTTTATTAACTTTAAATAATTTTTTGTGTAGGCTTGCAAAAATTAGCTCAATTAGATATATATATATATATATATATGTGTGTGTGTGTGTGTGTGTGTGTGTGAGTGATTGTTCCAATCTTTCAACTAAATCTGAAACGGTATTGTCGGTACCGATATGTATCATCCCAATAATAAAGGAACAGTACACTGTTCGGTACGAGATTAATAACTTGGACTAAAATCAAGCATGCCCTAAAATTCTAAAACAACTATGCTACTACCACACACTTACACACAATTACACAAACCATGTTTGATATTAGAGAATTTGTGTAATTGTGTGAGTAAAAGTGTGGTTAGAGAATATTGACTTTAAAATTGGTATGAAGAGAAGGTGGGTGGCAGAAGTATCTTTGTGTGTGAATTAAGGATCTCCCTCCAAGTCGGCAACACAGCGAAAAGACTCGTAAACAAAAACCCCACCCCACACACTCCCTCACACTCTTCAGTCTTTCACCGAACAAACTCGGGCCCCAAAACCAAAACCTTCTCTCGCTCCCTCGACCCTCAAAACTCTCTTTCCCCTGCGGTGGAGACTGCTCTCTCTCTCTCTCTCTCTCTCTCAGTCATGTTCTATGTGCGCGGGCTTCTAGGGTTTCCCATTCGACAAGTCGAGGCCTTTTCGGTGTACTACTGATCTCGGTAACTTCCTCTGCTCCATACCCTAATTTATTTGTTCCAATATTTTCTTACTAATCGTGCTTATTGTAAGAATGATTTATACTAAAGTCTATTGGCGCATGTATTGGAAAGAAATTCTGATTTTAGTTTCAGATCGATTTTTAGGGTTTCGCATTCATCAGCCTTTGGTTTACGCCCTTTTTCTTGCCTCGTTGAACTTTTCTAATTTGGTGATTAAACTTGAATTTTTTTAACTTTAGGGTTGCTTATATCTGTAACATGGTTTTTGGTTTGGTTTCTTTAATTTTTTTTTTGGGTACGTCGGAAATTTGTCATGTGAAGTCTGGTCACTGGTGATTTTCTTAGTAACTTTATAATGTTCATAGATTTCCATCCCCATTCGAATTCTTTGGGTGGAAGACTCAACTATTGATTAGACGTTACAATAGAAATTATTGATTTTAGCGACATCGTGTTACTTACAATTGCGATTGAAGCAAAAATCTTGAAATTTGAAACAGGAAATATCTTAATTTCTTAATTGGGTTCTATAAGGTCAGTTGTTTAAGCAAACTCTCTTCTAACTAATGGCGAGTGCTAAAAAAAATTCAGATTTAAAAAAAGAGGCTGTGAAATCGGACAAGAAAAAACTGAAATGATCACCTAATGATTGAAGCACTTCTCGAGTCTTACCTGCTATGGATTGCCAGACACGCGGAGAGAGAGTTTTTCATAGTCAATATAACATCACTGATTGGTTAAAGAATTACTGATGGTGATTTGAAGCATCTTCTGCTTGCTTCTCTTTGTTTTTAACCAACTATTTGCCATGCTCTGGAAGTGCATTAGTTTCAACTATTGACGATTACATAATATTACTAATTGATTCCTTTCATTGAAATGGGTGTGTTTATCGCTTTGTCTCTCCCTGCATAGAAAGAGAAAATCGTAGGCTGTTAGTGTTAGATGTAGAAAGTACTTATCAGAACATGAGACTGTCTTATTTGTCAAATCCTGCAGTTAGGGATGGTTGTTTTGGTTCTAACTGATTTTGATATTTATTGCACAGTATTTGTACTTATTTGTGAATTTCCTTCTTCCACCATAGGCTCATGCTAGCTCTTTTTGAGTAACATCCAAAGCAGGCACTTTGTTACATCTGTGCTTGCATAAGAGTTCAGTGGTTATGGTGTCAGGAAGCCAATCTGGAAATCTGAAGGTCGGTCCTCTTCAGGTTTTGCAGCTTCCAACTATGGTTACTTCTGAAGATGGGGTAATGCAGAAGTTGAAGATCAGAATTCCCTTAAAACGCATTGAAGCTGATCCTGGAACAGAATCATATAAATTAGGTCCTGGCACTCCAGCAAACGGAAAAAAGAAGTTAGTGATTAAATCAGACAAGTCAGTGATTCCTTCATCTGGCGATGAAAAAGTGTACACTGATGCTGATAACTTAAAGGTGAAATCCTGCTCTCATAAGCGGAAGCTTTCATTGGTGACAGATGGTCAAAAGGAGAAGCGACGGAAGATGGATCGTAGTGCGTCACGTCAGTGTTCTATTATTTTGAAGCAATTGATGATGCATCCTGCTGGGTGGGTTTTTAATCACCCAGTTGATCCAGTGAAATTGAACATTCCTGATTACCACTCTATAATCTCTGACCCCATGGATTTGGGAACAATAAAAACAAAATTGGAGAAGAATACTTATTCCAATGTTGAAGAGTTTGCTGCTGATGTGTGGCTGACATTTTCCAATGCTATGGTGTACAATCCTCCCTATAGTGATGTTTATCACATGGCTGAGCAACTCAATAGTACTTTCAATACAAGGTGGAATTGTTTTGAGGCAAGATGGAATCGTGAGCACACAAATGTGGAGCAGGAGGGTAAATCAGGTAGTGAAAAGGATACCGATGATCCTGGGCATAAAAAATACCCCCTGCAGGTTAACTTGTCGCCCAAACTGTTGATATCAGCCGAGGAAAAGGAAAAGTTGAGAAAACAGCTGCTGGAATTGTCAAGGGAGAAGATATCACCACACCTCCAAGGTTTGCTTAAAAAATGTGGTTTGAACTGGCAAAGAGATGGAAGAGTGGAGATAGACATCGATGCGTTTGATGACAAAACCTTACTGGAATTGAAAAGAAGTATAAGAAGCTTCTTGGTCCCAAAACCTGCCAGAGTAAGTTATTCTCATGGAATATACATCAGATGTCCTCATTAAGCTCCCATGAAGACAATGTTCAATATGCGTACACCTTTTATTGTTGTGATTTTTTAATCTCAATTTTAACTGGAGTTTGTGAGTATGCCATATTTTTGACATTTGTATATCTTGCACAGGCTGGCTCTGCTAAAAAGGAGGAAAACAGCTGCCGAAAATCTTTAGGGAAGATTGTCCACAGAGGTATGAAGTGGCAGAGTATAGTTTATGACTATGTTTTATGGCTCTTCGTGAGAGCTAATTGGCAATGTGTCTTCTAGGCACTGCTGATAGTGGTTATAGAAGTGTTTCTGGTTCTGCCACTGTCAACCAACAAAACTCAATTGCCTCCAAATGTGGTTCATGTGGCACTATGAGATGCCAATGCAGCCTTCAAAGTGATCCTGCTCGCGCATCCTCAAGTGGTATGTTGATTTTGTTCTCATGCTTCTTCTCTGCCAGGGGCGGAGGTAAGGGAGCTAGCGGGAGCTTTGGCCTTTGGCCCCCCACCCCCAATTTTCTTAATATGCTGTATAAATTTGAGTATTCATAGTATGCTTAGTAAATTTGTCTCTAAAAACTTTGAGTTTTAACATATTTCTTGAACGGTCGTCCTAATTTAGTTCAACCAGATATTTTGTGTTTTGGTTACAAATAAAATGAACAAGTACCTATCTTGGGCAAGGTTTCATACAGAAAGGCAAAGAGTTAATGATATGGTTGAGTGGAAATTTTTTGCTCTTAGTGAAGATATTAGGCTCTGCCCCTGTTCTCTACCCATGTTTCTAGTCGTCAAACCATTCCATTTACTTCTTTATTTGGTTCAGATATATCATCGGAAAGATCACTGGGACAAGATTGTGTTGATTCTTCCAGGAAGGTATACTTGTTCTTGCTTCTCTCATGCATTTTGTTGTTACGATTTGCATGTGAGTAAAGTGTAGTTAAATTTTTTTGTGCATACATTCAGAACGAGGTGCAAAGCCTCTCGGCATCCCGAATGGGCAAATCAGATCCAGAGTCTGATGGTGAGGATGTTTTCCACTTTGTATGATGTTTTATTTTGTCACTTTTTCATGAGTCATCTGAATATGCTCTTGCAATGATGTGAAGATGATGTAGGTGCTATGCACAAAGAGCATGGCAGTTCTAGCCCACAACTGACAACTTTAGGTACCACTCCCGCTTGTGGGGAAGGTTAGTTTTCTACCAGTAGTACTGAATATTTTTCCGCTTCTCAATTTATAATCTCAATAGTCAATTCTAAAGGGTTTCCACTTTTGTTGTTTGCTTATGTGGGTTTAGATTGGACTCCTACTATTGACATCCAACTATCACCGAAGAAGGCACTTCGTGCTGCAATGCTGAAGAGCCGCTTTGCTGACACCATCTTCAAGGCAAAACATAAGACGCTCCTAGATCATGTAAGGTCTTTTTTATTTTCTGGAATAATTAACTTTAGTTGTTGGTTGGAAGTTGTATGGTGTTTTGAGTGTGCAAGGTGAGTGATAAACACGGGCATTTTGTTCAGGTTGACAAAATCGATCCTGTTAAGATGCAGAAAGAAAAGGAGAGACTTGAAAGGCAGCAACTTGAAGGTGATGTCCTTGATTTTGCATAGATTTTTGTTAGCAGGGCCATAAATTTGTCCATCTTGCTGGTATGTGGAGCGATTTGATTTTTGCTTTCTTGGCAATTGATGGTGATTATACAAGCACAAAATTAGTTGCTGAGAGTTCATTATCAATACGATTGGCCTCAGATAAATAGGTCTAGATTAATGGCGCAAAAATGGCAAAATCAATGCCATACAATTCAGAATCAAGATTTACCAAAGCGGATTAGTATGGAAAAAAAAAACCATACAAAAATAAATCAAGAAGATAAGTTTAAATAGAAAACACCAACTGATATTGAAATAATCTTTGATCCTATGGAATTAATAACGAATATGAGAGGGACATGTATATTTATGGATTAAATGTCATCTTTTCATGTCTTGAGACTTTTCTCTGAAAAATAAACTATGTGACTGGATTTGTTTTTCAAGCATTGTCGCATCGAAAAATTAAGTTACCCCTATTATTTTCCTATTCTTTATCGGTATAATTTGTCGAAGTATTATGAGCGTGCAAATTTATTGAAAAATAACAAGGAAAATGAGAATGAGGTGGAACTACTGTGGAAGACGAAGAAAGAAAAGACAACCACTCTGACGTCCAAGATGGTGTTTAACTCTTTAATAAAGTTAGTTCTCCCATAATTGTTTTCTAAGGTGGTTGAAAATTTTCTTTGTTGCAGAGGCAGCGAGGATAGAAGCCCAAATCAAAGCTGCTGAAACTGCCTCACGAATGAGAGCAGAAGCTGAATTGAAAATGCAGCGGGAGAGAGAAAGAGAAGCTGCCAGACTTGCACTCCAGAAGGTCTATATTTTTCCTTATCTTTGTTCACTTAGGCTGTGTTGGGGTCAATGATGTAATTTTTTTTTTTTTATCCGGGGTCAATGATGTAGACAAGGAAATGAAAAGGTCGAAGGATCCAAACCGCCATGAGCTTTTGGATCCATTTGCTTTTTCGGTTCCTTTTCATTATCCAAACGCCCTTGATCCCAACGCAGTCTTAATCAGTATAATTGAAAGGAAGATTTACCATCTTGGATTCCCCAAAATGCAGATTGAGAGGACTGTTGAGATCAATAATAACCTGGAGATCTTGAAAGATCTTGAGATGCTTAGTGGGTTATCTCTATCCAACAATCGGCTTGCCGGCGAATTGGGGGCTGAATCGGTAGTGGGACCAATTGAGGGGTTTGGATTCGGTAGTCCATTGGAACGTCTGGGCTTGTTTATGAAGGATGAGTTTATTTTGGCTGAGGATGAGGATGCGTTCTTTCATGGAGATGGAGAGGAGGGTGAGGTCTTCAGCAACTCCTCCATTCCTGCTTGTTCATAAACTTGTAGTGAGAGTAAAGATAGTTGCTAGGTGTATATATCTATCTTTTTGCAGGGGAGATGTGAATTATGCAATTTTTTAATGAGTGAATGCTGGAATTTCTATATTTAACACAGGGTTAGGGGAAGATATAATTCTGCTGTTTGGTATGTGGTAGGGACTTAGAATCAATAGATATATATATATTTTTTTTGAAAGGCGAATCAATAGATTATTATAGGGTTCTCGGGCTTCCCATTTTAGTCGTGCATCTTTGTTGTGGGGAGATGTAATGTGCGTTTTTGTAGTGAATGCTAGAAACTAAATAAAACAAGGTTGGGCTGGTGATTTACGGCTCTACTCTTGCAATTTGTATTGAAGAAAAACCTCGGCAATTATCAGAAATTATATTTAAAACAGGGTCAAGGTAGCTTCCCAGTCTAAACTCTGCAAGTAATGCAGGATTTGTTCTTTTTACCACCTTTCTTCTGCGTTGTAAACCGAAGGTTTACAAGTTACAGCATCTTGAATAGTTTGACACTAGCATCTCTGGTGGTGGCTTCTGGTATTTGAATTAAAATGTGGCTTTTCCAAGTCTGGACAATAGCCAAAAGTCATTTTTGGCACAAGAAGGGTGAATTGATTTTGCAATAAGTCTACACGCCCACAGCTCTACTTCACTGCTCCACCTACCGCTGCTGATGTGGTGATGAGCTCCACCTCTTTTAAAAGAAAAAAACGTAGCAAAAATAAAGATCGAAATCACAATGGTTTGGTTCAAAGAGAGAGAGAGAGAGAGGAGGAACGGACCCAGACGACGCAACCTGAGGCGAGCCTCGTCACCACCGCTGACCACCACCACGACGCTCCACCTCCGGGGACCACCTCCACCTAGCCACCATAGCGACAAAAATCTGCATTCTAGGGCACCGACGACAACTGATGCCATTATCCGCCAAAAAGGTCTCTCTCTCTCTCTGAACTTGTTGATGAGCCCTAGATTCTCCATCTTGGTGGTAGCTAGAACTTGTTCAAAACCCCAAAAATAGGGTTCCATGTTGAAGTGAAATTGGGGATTTTTTTTGTGGTCGGTTTGATTGGCTAAATTAGGGTTCCATGTTGGAGTGATATATGTTTTGCTGTATTGGATCTCATACTTCTAAACCTGGTGCTAAGGTTTTGCTTGCAATGTATAAGGTCTTCGGGCAAAAAAGGTGTTTGGTTTTCTAGGCTTGTTATGGTGCTTAGCTTCTTGCCAACATAAGGCCTCTCTAAACACACTAATTTTGGTAGGAGGGATTGTATACTAGGTGAGAATGACAAAGATTTTGCTTAAGTTTGTTACATACCATCTGGAATTAATTATGGCTACATATTTGTTTGCTACTTTCACTTCTTTCAGTTTGATACACCCCGTCTGGAATTTTTTAATATGTCCATGCATGGTATCCATGTATTATGTTTTGAAAACTGATTGATTTGTTCGCTGTATGTATTTTCGGGTTCAAATGGCGTTTATAGAGATGGTTTGCTAAATTTTGCTCGCCGGGTACAAATGGCATTTCTGGAGATGGTTTGCTAGATTTTGCTCGCCAGGTTCAAATGTTCTGATCATGGGGTTTGAACAGTTGTGTTTGATTTGTTCAGGGGGCGACTATTCGCAACCCCGTATTTTCTCCCTTAGCCCACTACATTTCGGTAAATAGTAGTTAAAAATCATACATAACATTTCGGTAAATATCTGTTGAAAACAAGATTATATTTCGGTAACTATATGTCGAAAATATATTCAACATTCGGTAAACAACTGCTGAACATACATTTTCGGTAAATAGCTGTTGAAAAAAAGATTATATTTCGGTAATTGGATGCTGAAAATGTATTTCAATTTCGGTAACTAACTGTCGAGTATAGTTGAAAATTTTTAACGGGTTAAGGGAGAAAATACGGGGCTGCGAATAGCCGCCCCCTTGTTCATTGTTTTGGTTGTAATTCGAAGATGGAATAGATTCAACTTCTAAATGTGGAAAAAGAACATTCATTGTTATTATCCTTCCTGTTTATTGTTGTTTGCTAGGTCTAGCTATTAGATTTGTTGAACGAAAGAGAAATGGGAATGAGATGGGATGTGTAGAGACCCGTATAATTTTAATTATTGAAAGGTTATATGAATGTCAGAAATTGAGGAAAATATGAAAGAGTGCTGTGGCTATTTTATTTGGGGTTTAAAGTGATGAAATTGTTAGTAGAAGGGTGTTTGTGTGAATGATATTTGATCAAAATATCTCATCTCCTCATCTCTCTACACACACGGCTCTCTCTCTCTCTCTCTCTCTCTCTCACACACACACACACAAAACCTCACTCAATCACTCAAACCTACAAAGATCCCTCTTCATTTCACCTCTTGTACGCAACCTCGGACACGTATCTCGTTGGGTGAAGCTCGGAGAGAAGCTTTCGGTTGATTTCAAAGTTCTTGGAGCTAGGGCTTGTTCAAATCGCTTGGGTTTCGATCTTTGACTCGAGGTAGAGACTTATTCTCCTTCTCTATGTGTTAATGAGATGATTTTGTGCCTTGATCGTGCCCTAGTTTGTTGTTGGGATTCCGTTCTTGGAAAATCTGAAAATTGCAGCTGAAGGTGCCTGGGGATCAATGCCCTTGTCTTGGGGGATCGATCCCCTTGCAATCTGGATTCTCGCCGTTTGGGGATCGATCCCCATGTTTTGGGGTATTATCGATCCACATGTTTGTAGACACCTCCCAAACGGGGCATCGCCATACAGATTGATCACGCTTGTTTGGTTCCACTTCATAAACCAAGATCGTGGATATTTTCATGGCTAGGAATATCGCCACACGATAACGATTATCATCAAAATAGAGTCGCCACCTAGTTTATTAAAACTAGGAAAAATAGACAGAGATTCTGGGCACGGGAGCCAAAGGTACAATGAGCGGAAGGAGTTAGGCACCCCTCTCTGCCCAGTTGTGAGACTGACCCATAATTGTTCGACATCAGATTAAAACATGCTTTATTTAATTCTAACACGTCTGTTTAATTATGCCTTGAACAGTGAATAAGGTGAGCTGAGACGATAAATAAAGCATGCATCAGAAAAAAGCAGGAATAAAACAGACTGTTCCAGGTAGGGGTGATACCGGTCCGGTTTCGACCGGTTTCGGCTATTTTTTCGGCCAAATGGGTCCGGTTTGAGGATTTTTGAAACCGGAACCGGTTGAGATAAAATGGGTCCGGTTTCGACCGGTTCAATCGGTTTCGGTCCGATTTATCCGGTTTTCATTCATGGGCCACATTTTGGACCC
Organism: Rhododendron ferrugineum; assembly: GCA_025642025.1. NCBI lineage: Eukaryota > Viridiplantae > Streptophyta > Magnoliopsida > Ericales > Ericaceae > Rhododendron > Rhododendron ferrugineum. The sequence continues at coordinate 13,513,365 of JAOTQK010000012.1, read as the reverse complement.
AACACATCAAAAAATTCACAATTCAACTCACAAAATATCAAACAAAAATCCATAATTCAACCCATTTTTTTGGGCCCAACAAAAAAAGATCAATTTTGAGCCCAATACATCAAAAAAAACCCATAAAAACATAATTAAGCCCATTACACAATTTATAGGCTTTTAAATTACAAACCAAGGGCCAAGCCCAACAAGAAAAATAAAATGAATGTTCAACACTTTTAGTTCAACAACACAGCAAGCTGCAGCAAAAAAAAAAATGCATCCACCAGTAGCAACATCCAACAGCATCCACTAGCAACACAACACCACAGCAGCAGCAACATAAAAACAGGCGATGCAGAAACACAATGCTTCCATATTTCAGCAGCACTAACATGAAATAGGAGGACTCATTAATGCCAAAAAGTCAAAAACGAAGCCACCAAGTCCCTAAGGGTATCACGAAAATATACTGCTGAAGAATTATAAATGACTTAAGTCTGATACTCCTTCACTTGCAAAAATATTCATATCCAGCCAAGAAAAGTATAACTCTCCAATTACCAAGAATCACAGGAACAAAGTATTCTAATGACTGGGATAGTTTAAAACATATACTCTAGCTAGTGTAATCAAAACCCACATCTCTCAAATGAAAAGGAACGAGTATCTTCAGTTTGTATTAGTATAAAACAAGTACTGCTTGCTGGCCCAACGTCAAAACAAGTATATCTTGTTCTGATTGCTCATCTCACGAGGTCAATATATGACATACTCCCTTCGTCCCTATTTTTTAAAAGTTGGCCTGAAATGGTTCTTATTGTACATAATATTAACCACAATCCAAATCCAAAGAAAGTACCAATTCATTAGCAATGGCTTAGCTCCAATGAAATGACTATTTAACAGAAATTTCCTACCCCAAAACAGAAATTTTTCAGTGAATTCAACAAATAAAAAGGAAAGTGACACATGATTCGAACTTACCTCTTTGTTCTTCACTCCTTTCTTTTTATCACAAATAAGTGACACATGATTCATCCTCCTTCAATACTTCCAAAACCTCTAAAGATGACAAAAAAATTTATAATGCGAAACAAGTTAAACTATGAACTAAAAAAACAAAACTCATACAGTTAAGCTATAGTTAAAGAGTATTACCGGATTCAAGTGCCTCTAGAAGAGATATTTGAGTAGGACTCCTCAACCAATTTTGTGCACAAATAAGGGCCTCCGCTTCTTTGGGAGAAAGAGAGGTCCGGTATGGATAAGAATACGTCCTCCCATGCTAAAAGCGGATTCGGATGCAACGGTAGATACCGGAATAGCTAGAATGTCCCATACCATTTGAGAGAGAATGGGATACCTAGAAGAATTAACTTTCCACCAAGCCAACACATCAAACTTATCACCATGAACTTTAGAGTCTTCCTTACTCTCCAACCAATACCTCTCTAACTCCAATTTGCTCACCATATTATTCTCCTCTTCCATGTGTCGCTCAAATTCATCGTCCATTTCCTCACAAAAATTCATGTACTCCTTTGAATTCTTCTCACTTCTAAAGGACTCACCAACATTTTGTGTTTTCCCATGTTCAACACTCTGCTTCTCATACCAATTAAAAAGCTTTAGCATCCCCTCCTTTATCTCAATAGCCTTCTTTTCAACAACACTTTTCTCATAGTGTTTGTTCAAGCTCCATCTCACATAAACAAATTTGTAACGGGGATCAAGAACATTGGCATACAACAATAAAGAGTTTATTTTGTCAAACTTACCCCAATACTTGTCATCCTTTTTGTTCATGCCACTAGCCTAGACCTTCAACTTAGGATTATCACAATTTTCCAACTTAACAATTGCAGTTTTTATGGTCATGATCTCTTTGAAAAATGTATTCAATGTCACATACAAAGAACCTGAAAATTTCTCGGTTAGAATGTAAAACACCTTAAGAACTTCAACGTACATTTCCACAACATTCCAATCATCACTACTAGGAGTACCATGTGTTACATGTTTCCCTCTCCCTTTCCCTTGGCCTCTCTCATGTTGTTTCTCGAAATTCATAATGTCACTTAACCCACCATGTACTTCCCCTTCCAATTGATAATCTACGGATTCTACACCAATCTCATCCTCTCTAACACCAACAATAAGTGAGAGATTATCTTCATCTTCCAATCTCTCAAAAGCTTTTTGAAACATCAAAGCTCTTTTCAACATAAAGTATGTTGCATTCCAACGAGTAGCAACATCTAAACATGGTACAAGTTTAGAAACAATTTTTTCTTTATCACAACATGATCTAAACTTGGCATACCTTAGCGGTGAGGATCTCACATACCTTACAATGTTGTGCACCCTTGCAATTGACACATCAACATCTTTCAACCCCTCACGGACAACCAAATTCAATATATGAGCACAACACCGAACATGTAAATACTCGTGGTCTAGAATAGTGGTGTCTCTTTTCATGGTCTTCTTCTTCAAAAAATCAATTATGCCATCATTGGATTTTGCATTATCGATTGTGATTGTCAAGAATTTGTCAATCCCCCATTCCACCAAACATTCTTCCACCACTTTACCAAGTGTCTCGCCCTTGTGATTTGGAACTAAACAAAAGTTAAGAATTTTTTTGTGAAGCTTCCAATCACAATCAATGAAATGAGCAGTGAGACACATATAGTTAAGATTTTGAAGAGAAGTCCAAGTGTCCGTGGTAAGGCAAATTCGTTGGTCCTTAAGTGCTCTTTTCAAAGATTTCTTCCCATCTTGGTATATTTTCATACAATCTTTTTTTCATACAATCTTTTGCAACCATTAATCTACCTGGCGGATTTTCCCACTTTGGTTGCACCACATATATGAACCGTTTAAAACCTTGACCCTCAACAAAACGAAATGGCAACTCATCAAGAATAATGATTTCAGCCAAGGCCTTTCTACATGCCTCCACACTAAAGCTAATGGCGGTAAGCTTTGGAACCGTGTCGGTGCCTCCTCCATTCACGGGTTCAAACGCTAGGGTTTTTTTTGCCTCTTACCTGGGTTCTTCTTCAAATTGAACTGGCTAAACTCATACTGTCTACATAACAACTTAATATGTGTTTTCATTGATGATGTCCCATTAGCATTTGAATCACAAGTATATATTTGGCCACAATGGTTACAAACAGCCTTTTGCTTTTGTCCTGGAACCTTTTCCAATTTCTCAAAATGATCCCAAACTTCAGACTGATTAGCCCTACGTTTCGGACTATGTTTTGGACTATGTTTTGAACTACGTTTCGGACTCTGTTCATCCACTGTGATGGGTTCATTATCAACATTATTAGATCCAATAAGAGTAACACCAGAATCATCCATCTACAAACAAAAAAAAACACAGCAGAAACAAGTAAATAACAACAGATCAAAAGCCACCCCTCACAGCAAAAACAACAAAAGATCTATTCATAGGAGATGAGACAACCGATCAAACCGTAAGGACTTGTTAGAGTTCTGATTAGAAAAAAAAAGAACAAACACACACAGAGAAAGAGAGAGAGAGAGAGAGAGAGAGACCTGTGTGTGAGAGTGTGAGTGGTGGGTCGTCGAAGAGAACCTGTGTGGCTGTGCCGGATCGCCGGTCGTTCCTCGTCATTGACAGGAGATGAGAGACAACCGGCCGTTCCTCGTCATTGATAGAAGAGAGAGAGAGAGAGAGATTCAGATCTGGATTCTTTGGGGATGTGTGAACTGGATGGAGTGCGGCTCCTGTTTGTGTTTGAGAGTCGGGAGTAGAATGAAAAATTAGGGCTTAATTGGTAAAGGGGTATATATATATATATATATATATATATATATAACCGGTCCGGTTTCGACCGATTTTTAGAAGACGTAAACCGGAAACCGAATCGGAAAACCGGTTTGTAAAAATTTTAAAACCGGAACCGGATCGAAATTATTCGACCAGTTTAAAAAATTCGGTCCGGTCTGGTTTTTCCGGTTTCGGCTAACACCCCTAGTTCCAGGGAGATGGATCTCGCGGCCGGTGAATGGATGTCACGGCCGAGGGATCCTCCTAGTTTGATGTACCAGCCGATAGATCGAAGACCCAGCTGATGTTCTTCCTCACACCAGACCAGACGATTAAAGGATAATCAAAAAGTTACGATTAAGCATAAAAACAGAAAATAAATCAAACCAGAACCCCCTGGGCCTCACCACCTTGATCCCTTAGTGGCTTGATTACTTCAGATTGAATGGGATAGACTGATTGCTTTTTGAAAACCCTAGGGTTAGGGTTTGAACTTTGGGGTTTTGATCGTCGGATTTTGGCTGCCTTCAGGAGGTTAGGGCTTTTGTAGAAGGGATTTTAGAGTGTATTTCTGCAGAGTTTTGTGGCTGATGATGGTGTGTCAACTTTTTAATTTTGGAACCCAAGGGTCCCTTTATATAGGCATAGGGGTGACTCACTCCATCCAATCAAAACACATGGTTGGAATTGGAGTTATAAGGCAATACAAACTCTTCATGGCAATCCCTAAACGTGGCCCGAACGCATCGGAAAAAG
>JAOTQK010000012.1:13493029-13508716 GCA_025642025.1 Rhododendron ferrugineum | reverse complement strand
TTGTAAAGATTTTCTTTTGATAAAGTTGAGGTTGTAACTAATTACTTGGAAATTCTTATTGACTAAACCGTTTGTAAGTTAATAACTTGTCCATACTTGTATTTAAGGTTATTGGGGCCGGAGTGCCAAAATTCTACAACTTTAATCTTGGGAACTCTTTTAGTCATTTATTTATAATATGTGGGAATCTTTTATCGAAAATGATTATTTATTTAAGTTGAAAATCGAGGGCGTGACAGATGTACCGGCCGATAGATCGAAGACCCGGCCGATGTTCTTCCTCACACCAGACCAGACGATTAACGGATAATCAAAAAGTTACGATTAAGCGTAAAAACAGAAAATAAATTAAACCAGAAGCCCCTGGGCTTCAATACCTTGATCCCTCAGTGGCTTGATTGCTTCGGATTGAATGGGATTGACTGATTGCTTTTTGAAAACCCTAGGGTTAGGGTTTGAACTTCGGGATTTTCATCGTCGGATTGTGGCTGCCTTCAGGAGGTTAAGGCTTTTGTAAAGGGGATTTTAGAGTGTATTTCTGCAGAGTTTCGTGGCTGATGATGGTGTGTCAACTTGTTAATTTCGGAACACAATGGTCCCTTTATATAGGCATAGGGGTGACTCACTCCATCCAATCAAAACACACGGTTGGAATTGGAGTTATAAGGCAATACAAACTCTTCATGGCAATCCCTAAACGTGGCCCGACCGCATTGGAAAAAGGCTGTTAGGGTTTTGCGATCGGATCAAACGATTGACAGAACGTTCCAAAATCTGGAAAAAGGACGATCTGGCGGCTGAGCAAATGATCTAGCGGTCGAATAATTGATGTTGCGGCCGAGGAATGGTCCTGGCAGCCGGCTAATCGATCTCTCAAGGAGATTTTCAAGCAACAGGTTTCACGAGTGAAGAATTGGTGTTGAGGCCGTGAGATCAATATAACGGCCAACAGATGGATTTTCCTGAGATACTGTATTTCTGTCTGAAAAGCTATTTGGCTCTGGATTGGGTCCTTTAAGTGGCTAAAAGTTCTTACCGAAAGTCCTAAGGTTCACGAGAAGTCAATCAGTAATCAATGTATTCATATCATCATCAGGATGGTCCCCAAGGTGGGACTTGAAATAATCGTTAGGCCAAATTGGTGTCTACAATGTTCTCTGGATAGAATTTGAACCATTTTGACCCTAACTCTATTGTTTTGACCCCTGATCACTTCTAACACCTCCTTGACACCTATAAACCTCTTTCAAGCATCACTATTTAAATTCCCTTGGTTAATCTAAACCATCCTCGTTCCGTTGGACTCTCGTTATTGAAAAATTAGGAGGTTATTTGATTAAAAACTATATCGAAATGTCTCTTATGCACTTGATTGTGAGTTTGTGGATAATCGTGACATGTTTATGATGTTTGCATGATATTGAGTGATGGTTTGTGAATGAAAGAATGCATTTACTATAGAAATTGAATTGGTCTTGCTTGTGTGTACGGAAATGGAATTGAGGGGTCTCGTAATACAAGGGGTGGGAATACGGAGACTCAAGTGAGTTGAATTTACTGTAATGCAAGGGGTAGAAATACAGTAACTTAAGGAGTGGGTTATACTGTAACGCAAGGGTGGAAATACAGCTGGGTGTGAAATATGATGGTTGAATTATAATGAATGTTGGTATCACTTGTGTTTCGGAATTTCAAAGTTTACTTGAGATATTGGAAATTGCTTGACTATGTTGAATGTACCTCCATTGTTACCTTGATTGAATTGTGAGTTGGTAGCTTTACCTCGGACTGGACCATATTCATCAAACATCTCATTCCTCCACGCTAGTCATCACATTTGCATGTAGAATTGGTAGAAGATTTTTCTACTGGGCTAGTGTAGTTCAACCCTTCATCATTTTTAGGTACAAACACTAGACAATAGTCGCATGCATTTGAGTGCTTGGATGAAGAATAACACTTTTGGAAGCTAACATTATGTAATTACTTGATCATCATTATAGTGACCTTCTTTTGATTAAAGATGCGTTTGTAACTAATTCCGACATATTTCCTTTTTGACTAAAACATTTGTATCCTCTAAACTTATTCGCTACTTATGTAAATTTGGGCCGGAGTGCCACTGATGTAATCTTTGAAACTTTGAAGTTGGATTTGTAAGTTGAACTTATAGGACCTATGGACTCTTTTGGGTATTATGCTAAGTAAATGCGAGTTTCTCTTTTTGGAAAGCTTTATTTATTTATGTTCAAAATCGAGGGTGTGACAGGATGGGATGGGAAATCAAACTCTGTATTCATTCCCTCTTTGATGAGAAATAACTATATTTGTTTTTTGTGTCCGAAGCAAATAGCAACTTCGACAAATTGTATTTGTGACTTCATTTCTATACCTATTTTTCTTGTGTTTGCTTTGGATTTTTTTTTTTACAGTTTTGATCATAAGTCCGTAGTCATGCTCTAAGTTTGATTTGCGGGCAGGATTCATTACATCCCAAAGGATTACGAGCGATTTTTTCACGAGTGCTGTAGGCACGGGCTCATTCGCTTGGGATTATACGTGGAGAGAATTCTATTGGCTTGAAAGAGAATTTTGTCCTCTCTTTTTTCCCCAAATCTGTCTTATGAATTTTTTAAGTTAACTATACTAGTACATACAAATGCACAAGGTTAACTACACAGGTACATACAAATGCACTAGTTTTGTAGGCTTGGGTTAGTAATAGAAACATGACAATTAGGATGGATGGTTCAGAAATGCCTGGTTCACTCCCTTTGAGCTTCTAGTTAGGATGAATGGTTCACCTAGCCCTTCACCTGACCTGCACAAGGAGGCACGACTAAAAGGCCACACCGGAGGGACTCTGGAATGGTCCTGCAGCGTGAGAATGAGAAAGTGCAGAGCTAGTAGGAATGGACTAGGGTTTAAGTGGGGAAGATAGCATGTACTTCTTTAGGGCTTCATCCTTAGGTATTTATAGAGTTTCATTTGCTTGCTCTCCAAGTACATCCTCGTGCCGTGCACGCATCGGCTGACAGCACATGTGATGTCACAAATAGGGCTTGGTAACCATTCTGAGCTTTAGCTGGCACCCCCATGTGCGCTCATTATTATCCTTTAGCATAACCGCCAAGCGTGACATCACACACGTCACCCTAGCGCGAAGCAGTTACTCACACAAGAATGCGCTGCCTTCCCAGAGTATAGTTGAGCCCAAGGGCTCGACTCTGGGCAAGCAGGAATTCCAAAGTAGGAGAATTTGAGGACGTCTTCTGCTCAGGCTTGGCCATGGCAGAACCTAAGAGTCCAACAGCTTAGTCGAGCCCCACGGCGATCATGAGGGGATGACCCCTGATCGTCGACTTATAATTGTCACGGCCTAGCCCAGAGCTGAGCCTAAGAGCTCCGTCTGCGACTTGGCTGATCTTGGTGGTCCGAACCGTAATGTTCGGCCCATTACATAATTACAGCCACAACAGGTTCAACACTTCAAATTTAATTACAGCAGTTACAAAAGTTGTATCTAGCATAAGAACTGCACATTCCAGGGTCGATTTTCCAATTCCAACATTTATCGGCAACCAAGCTGTCGGACCGCTTTTCCACCATCTCTCCTAAATTCAATTAGGGAGGGCTTCAATTAAGTTTTTTATGGCATTCGACATTGCACCCGCAAGTATATTTTTAGAGCGCTCGCAGGGAGTGGTATTGTGTAACCAAATCTATAGGAGCACTCTGGGCCCAACAATCCCTCCATCACGATGACGCTCCTGCAACTTAAACCCATAACTTCCTGGCTCTGATACGACTTGTCGGAATCATTAGCTTGATTTTTCTCAACCTTACAAAAAATATCATTTATATTCTCACAATAGAATTTAGCGCTATTCGCACCAAAAAACATAGATGAAGAACATACTACATATTTAGAGCTGTCAAAAATCGAAGGTGTGGTTATAAAATTACCTTCTCTTGGTGAATCCTCCATAATAGTAAATTAAAAAAAAATAAGGATCCGCTCTAGGAATAAACCCTAATATTACGAGCGACCACTCTAATACCACTTGTCGGACTGCTTTTCTACCATCTCTCCTAAAACTAATTGGTGTTAAAGAGGGCTTCAATTAAGTCTTTTATGGCATTCGACATCATATCCATCTATAATAATAAAATCAAGCAAATTCTAGTGTGAACAACTACCTTCAAGCTCCATTGGGCAGAAGTCTAGTGTGTTAGGATCCCAATGTGATACAAGTTCAAGTCTTAGGTCAATCTGACCAGTTTTTGCATTGTGAGGTGCATCCTAATAGTTGGGGGGGGGGGGGGCAGCCCTTTTTTTGCAACTTTTGTGTATGGGGATAACAGTTATTTGACCAGGCAGTCACTTTGGTCTGGTCTCCATCATCTTAACTCCTCAGCCCCATGGTTCCCCAATGAAAAGGTAGGGGGCATTACTAGCTGGCCCCCTCATATGAATGAATTCAACCAATGCCTTTATGCCTTGGAGCTGGATGATCTTAGATATATAGGTTGCTTCCTCACCTGGACCAATAGGCAGGACTCTGCCCATTTTGTTAGTACTAAGCTGGATAGGGTTCTAGTCAATGAACATTGGTTGAAGGCTTACAGCTATTCTTCTCCACATTTTCTCACTTCTGGCATATCTGATCATTCTCCAGCTATTGCCTGCTTGATTCCTAATCCTAAGAAATCCAATAAACCATTCAAGTTTTTTGATTTTTTAGCTGATCACCCCCAATTCTTATCTATGGTTCAAAGAGTTTGGAGGAGGGTGATCATTGGGAATCCAATGTTTTGTGTCTGTGAGAAGCTCAAATTGTTGCAAAACAAGCTTAAGCAGCTTAATTCTAGAGGTTTTAGTGATATTTCTAAGAGGGTTGCTGACTCTAGGCAACTTCTTGAATCCTTGCAGCTTGACTTAGTTGCTCATCCTTCCAGTCCATCCATTATTAGTCAGGAAATGATAGTTCATAAGCAATTTCTCACTTTGCTTAGGGCTGAGGAGAGTCTGGCTAAGCAGAAATCTAGAATCCAATGGCTGAAACTGGGTGATCAGTGTACCTCTTATTTCTTTAAGTCCATGAGTAATATCAAAAGTAGAAGTAAGCTTACCAGTCTAGTTTTGGAGGATGGGTCTCTCACCTATGACTTAAAGATTATTAAGTCCAGTTTTGTCAACTTTTACACCAATCTGTTGGGAACATCTCATTCAACTTATTATCAGGGGCTCTCTAGGATCCAACAGTTAGTCAACAGGAGACTTTCAGAGAGTCAAAGGTTGGCCATGATAGCTGAAGTTTTTGACCTTGAAATTAAGGACACTTTCTGGTCTCTTAATCCTACCAAAGCCCTAGGTCCTGATGGCTACAATGCTAGATTCTTTAGGAAAGCCTGGCCTATCATTGGCCATGAAGTCACTGCAGTTGTCAAAGCCTTCTTTAGGTCTAGTCAAATGCTTAAAAGAGCAACTTCTACTATTGTAGCTCTTGTCCCTAAAGTTCCTAACCCTTTCAAGGTTGGGGACTTTAGGCTCATTTCATGTTGTAATACTGTATACAAGTGCATCTCTAGAATTCTTGCTAGAAGACTGCAGGCTACTCTTCCTACTTTAATTGACCCTGTCCAATTAGGTTTTGCTAAAGGTAGGAGGATTGCTGATAATATTTTCCTAACCCAGGAACTTATGAGAGGGTATCATAAATCATCATCCTCTCCTAAGTGTGCTATGAAAGTGGACATCATGAAGGCTTATGACAATGTGAGATGGGATTTTCCGTGGGATACTCTGTCTTCCATGAATTTCCATCCCACAATGATTAAATGGCTGCAAGCTTGTGTTTCCACTGCCAACTACTCCCTTAGCATCAATGGGGAAGTCACAGACTACATTCATGGGGAAAAAGGTCTTAGGCAAGGAGATCCCTTGTCCTCTTACCTATTTGTCATTGTTATGGAGATTCTCACTTGTCTCTTTAGGGAGAAATCCCTTCTCCCTGATTTTCGTTATCACTGGAGATATGGGGCTACTAAGATTTTGAACCTGTGCTTTGCTGATAATCTTATGATCTTTTGCAAGGGAGAATTGACCTCAGTCAATCACATTAAGGATGCTCTCACTGAATTTCAGTGTATGTCAGGTCTATCTCCTAGTCCCGGGAAGAGTAGCATTTATTTCTCTGGGGTTAGTTCAAGCACTAGGTTATCTATTCTGGGTGTTTTAGGCTTAAAGGAAGGCACTCTTCCAGTCCGATATCTTGGAGTGCCTCTCCTCTCCACTAAACTCAAGGCCTCTTACTGTCAACGTCTAGTGGATAGCATTATTGCTAAAACTAAGTCGTGGACAAATAGGGACCTCACTTATGCTGGTAGGATGCAATTGATTAAGAATGTCCTTTTCTCCATGCAAACCTATTAGTCCTCTCTTTTCATCATCCCTAAAAAGGTCATTAAGGAAGTTGAGTCAATCCTTAGGGATTTTCTTTGGTCTGGCCCTGATCTTAGGAAAACGGGTGCTAAGGTCTCCTGAGAACATTTGTGCTCCCATTGCCAAGCACATTTGGTTCCTCATCTCCGGTGGGGAACAGTCCATGTGGTGTCAATGGGTTAAATCATATTTAATAAAGAGGAGGAATTTTTGGACTTTGAAAATTCCAGGTGACTGTTCTTGGGTCTGGAGGAAACTCTTGAATATCAGACCTTTAGTGCAACCCTTTATCTTTAGTGTACTTGGTAATGGCTAGTCCACTTCTCTGTGGTATGATAACTGGCATCTACTTGGCCCTTTGATTGACAAGATCGGCCCCAGGTTTATAATTGACTCTGGCATTCCTAGAGATGCTTTAGTGTCCCACATCATCCTCAATTCATATTGGGCTTTTCCCATTACCCGATCTGTGGAGCTTAATGAGATCAGAAGAACCTTGCCATCTCTAATTCCATCCAGATTGAGTGAGACTGACCACATTAGATGGACTCTCAATCCAAACAACCAATTCACAATTGCCTCCCTTTGGAACTAATTGAGAACTCCTTTTCCAAAGGTTGTGTGGCATATTCAGGCCACATCTCAAAATGTAGCTTTATCACTTGGCTAGCTATTCAGAATAGGTTATCCACTGCTGATAGGCTGGCACTTTTTGGCCTCAATCACTCTCAACAGTGCAGCTTCTGCTCTAGGAGTGAAAGCCATGACCATCTTTTCTTCAATTGTTCCTTCTCTCAACAGGTGTGGGACTCTATCCTTTCCAAGCTCCATGTTTCCTGGCCCTCTAGAGATTGGGCTGCTTGGGTTAGTTTTCTCTCTAGCATAAAAGGCAAGTCGATTAAAGCAGTCATTACTAAATTGGTATTTTCTGTCACTGTTTATCATGTGTGGATCGAGAGGAATATGTAGAGACCCGTAAATTTTTGTTATATAATTTTAATGTTTTATAAATGGGTAAATGATGGATTAATGTGAGAATATTAAAGTTAGGGGTTAATGTGAGAGAATATGAAGAATCAGGGGTGTTGATGTAATTAGTGCATGTGAGTGCCGTGTATGTATACCAGGGAAACTTTTTTTTTCTTTTTTCCCATTTCAATCTCAGCTCACTCTCGGCTCTCTCTCGTCTCTCAGCTCTCTCCATTTCTCTCACTCCCTCACCCAAAAACTCACCTCTAAATTCAAAACCCATACTAATCAATCTCAACTCCATCTTCTACGTGCATATTCGGGCTCGTATCGCGTTGGATAGAGCTCGGTTGGGTGTATTTTCGCTTGATTTGGATTCCGGAAGCTAGGGCTTGCTCAATCTCTTCAAATTCAGTTTGGATACTCGAGGTAGGGAATTCTACCTCTTTATATTTTATTTGAGCGTTTCTATGCCGCATTCGAACTTGTTTTGGTTGTTATTCGGATTGGATCAAAATCTGTCAAGTTGTGAAAAATCGCCAGAATTTCGGATTCCTACCGGTAGGACATTTTTCTCTACCGGTAGAACTTTGTCGTCTTGATAATTTGTACCCACTGTTTTGAGCTTGTACCGGTAGGTTTTGTTCCCTACTGGTAGAATTATAATTTTTTCTCGGAATCTACCGGTACCATTTTCTCATCTACTGGTAGAAAACTTGCAAGCCAAAGTTTTGATCACACTGTTTCCGAATTGTACCGGTAGCCCTTGTCATCTACCGGTAGACCACCAGTAAAAAGCCAAATCTTCCTGTGTCGTTCTACTTTTACTTTTCCAAGCCTCAAGTCTTTTCCATGAGTTTAGATGATTAATTTATTACATTTAATAATGGTTTGGGCAGTCATGCATGACACCAAGATTATTGAGACATCCAACTTGGATTTGTCCGAATTTGTGAAATTCCAGAAATGACAAGTATGAGCTTCTAATTGCACGATGTTGTACGAACGATACACTTGAGTTTGTGAACGACGCATGTACACTCAGGGTCCATCGACGGGTGGGTGCCTGGCGGGGGATATCGGGATCCCTTAACTGGCCCGGCAGGAGCTAATGCTCGTATTGAACACTCAAGGCCTAACCTACAAGGTGGGCGCTTGGCAGGGGATATCGGGATCCCATAATTGGCCCGGCAGGAGCTTCGGCTCAGACACACAAAGAATACGATATGTTGAGACACAAGTTGAATGGAAATGACTTATGGGTTTAAATGAAAGAAGGATTGGAATATTGGAACACTTTGACCATGATAGTTGTGCTTCCTCCATTGTCGTTTGACTTCCTTTCATTTGTTCATTCGTCTTGCTCTTTTGCATATAGAGTTTGCGTAGACTTTTCTACTGAGCTAGTGTAGCTCAAGCCTTATATCATTTTCAGGTGTTAACTTGGGACTGTAGCTTGCATGCTTGGGAGTGCTTGGATGTGGAAAGTTCTTTTGAAAGCTATCATTTGAGGAGTTACTTATCCATCTTTGTAAATTTCTTTTGGAAGATGTATTTGTAACTTTAATTGTAAATCCTTTGATTAAGGAATATTGTAAACTCTTAACTCTCTTCCGATACTCAGCACTTATGTTTATTTGGGACTCGGAGCCAAAGATGTAATCTTTTGAAAATTTTTGGATGTTGAAGTGAGATTATGAAAATGGGAATGCTATATTATTTTGGGTATCGTACGGATAGTTATGAGGTTTTATTTATGGAAATCCTTTATAAATATGTTGAAAATCGAGGGCGTGACAGAATATGAGGAAATTTCAAGGTCAATCTTGTTCCAGTGAGGTAGTTGTTCACAAAATTTATTCCATGGTTAGAGCAAGACTTCTTTCATTATCCAATCTACAATCATTTCAAGCAGACTGGGTTGTGAATGAGTGAAACATTAATGGTTAATAATTCTGTTGTTGACTTGGGAAATTATCTCATGCACCTCATTTGTTTACTTGGCTGCTCGTACCTCTATATACAGGGCAACAAAAGGGATTCTTGGCTGCTAGTACCTCTATATACAAGGCATATATCTTAATCTCTAGCAATTCTTTGTGGTAGCTGCTACATGTGGTTCCTTCTTGGAATCTGCATATGTTTTCATACAAGCTTCATGACTTTGAGTGTAGCACTATATGTGTGAACTTGTGAGTTGTGATAGGAGGTAATAATAGTGGGAGGCTTTTTGTGAGGGAGAGCCGATGGAGTTGCGGCCCCCTGTTGCTTTTAGATTGTTGGAGTTTTAGGCTCTAAGGGAGGAGTAGAGTGAGGAGCTATTAACATTGGTTCACTTGTCTGTTGCTATTCTGTTGTCTGATGTAGCTGCTATTACTACTTCGTCTGCTGCTGTTGTTTTGTACAGTAGTAGTGGCTGCTATTTTGCTGCTTTCAGAGCTATTTTAATCTTGGCTTTAGTACTCATGCATTGTGTACTTGTGGAAGTCCATCCAAATTGCTTGTGGTAGTCCAGCAGGTGTATTTTTTGCTGTACTTGAGCTACTAGTTGGTTTTTTACCTATCCCGTCTCTATAATTTGCACTTGGATCGTTGAGTAGTAGTCATTCTCTATTATTTCTTTGCATTGACCTATCCTTGGGGGGGGTGTCCCTTGGAGCGCTTATGCTTTTCTAGGGGGCATGTCCCTAGTTGTTCATGCACCACTTCTATTGCCTGCTGTTATCCAGTTTTTACCTGAAATGGCTGTCCATTTACCTGCTGATGTTGTTGCATATATGGTGATTGTTTTGCCGGTTGCACCTGCTCTCTGATTTGGCAACATTTTGCGGCTACTATTGGGCTGGGCTGTTCTCTGCAGACTAGCAACTGAAGTGTATTGCTGTTACCTCACCATTCTCTGGTAACTCTTGCTACTAGCTACTTATGTTGTTCCAAATTTCTGCTATAGCAGCTGCTACTGTTCTGTTCTTTCTAATTGCCAAGGTTGATGGTTCGTTGGCTGCACTTGTTGATAATATGCTGTGTACAAGCATAGCTGCTGCTGTAGCTGTAACTGCTACTCATTCTATGGGGATCAAGCTCAGTTTTTGCTGCTGTAATTGCTGTCCAGAGCTGTTGTCGTTTGGGGAACCTCATGACACAAATGGTTGCTGCTCACTTTTGATTGTTGTTTGATCTGCTGCTGTCCAGAACTGCTCTTATAACTGCTGTTCAAGTTTACAAGTTGGCTGTCCAAGATGGTTTAAGTTGCTGTCCAAGATGGTATAGGATGTGGTTTTCCAAGATTCGATCATTCCAAGATCATGGAGTCCAATGGGTTTCTAAATATCTTTTCAAATTTTCTTCCCCTATTGTCATTATGGCTTTATTCCTATTGTCAGGTTGCACAAAATGTAATCTTTTTGTCATCTGTTTTGTATCCCTCTAGTAGATGGGTAGAAAACAAATGTCCCTTTTTCTCCTAGTTTTATGTAGCCATTTGGCGTAGGCTCTCTCTGTCTTTATGTTTTATTTTCTTTCTTTTCCTCCTGGGGTATGCTCCTTGTAAGCTATATATTCGGTTAGCCTCTTATATTTTTAAGCTGATTTACCCAAAAAATAAAAATCAAGTAAATAGATATCCAATAAAAGAGAAGGTTCGGCTAAACAAAATCCCCAATTTTCACTAAAACATGAAAACCTAATTTTTAGGGTTTGAACAAATTCTAGCATATTTATATATATGGGGGGGGGGGGGGGGGGGGGTTGGTTTAGAGAAGTGGTGGGTTTGTCGTCGGTGGTTGTGAAGTTCTACGTCGGTTGTTCATCGATTATTGCAATTTTCGCAAAGGGGTGGTGCATCGATTTTTGCAATTTTCTTGAAGGGGTGGTCGTTGGGGGTGGTGGTGGTCAACGGTGGTGATGGGGGTCGCCTTTGGTCACGTTGTCTGGGTGCTTTGTCCTCCTCTCTCTGTGTTTGAACTAGACGACCGTGATTTCATTCTTTTCTTTTGTTGCATTTTTTTTGGGAATTTATAATGTCACTCCCCAAATTTATAATGTCACTCTCAAAGGGGAGTGTGGTTATCAATTTGGGAAGTGACATTATAAATTTTGGGAGTGGCATTATCAATGGCATTTTTTTTAGAAACAGAGGTGTGGCCCACCACCACGTCTGCAACGATGGGTGGAGCAACGAAGTAGAGCCGTGGGTGTAGACTTATTGTTGATTTTGTCAACAAATAAAGAAGGGTGATTTCAATACTTCACGCAAACAAGGAAAAGAAAATGACCACCCTTGGGGTTGCCCCAACAGAAGGGGAAGGGCTTTGCCTAGATTTGGGCAGGGTTCGACTCCTCTCCAAAGTGGTACCATGCTAGGCGGTGTTCAACTCCTCTCTCCAAGGTGGTACCATGATTTACCTGGCGGGTCGGGGTGGTGGTTTGCTTCTGGTTGCCCGGAGGTTTATGCACTACGGGTGGGTCCAATTAGTGGTCCAGCTGTGGGGTGGTGGCTTTGACATTCTTGGCTAAAAGCTTTTGATCAGTTGCTAGACTCCTGTTCAAAAAAAAATAAAAAAATAAGTTGCTAAACTAGTATTCATATGACATCAGGTCCTAGACCAACATTCTCACCAGGACATGAACAGTAACTTTGAATAAAATGATCATATTTCAACTGCAAATTGACGAAATGGAAACATATATTCATGACCAACAGTATAAAGGATTAAGAAGAAAAACAAACTGAGAATAAGCATGGCACGGTGGCACCCATAAATATACTGGCGTGCATTCATTTTTCAAGGGCGCTACTTAGTTATCCACCAAAACTCTCACAAAACAAAGCATGGAAAACAAACTAAGTATCCAGAAGTTGTTCAGGAATATGAGGTGGTTTATGTCCAACGGCTGACTACATCTACTTAGTCCCCAAACAAAAGTGTAACTTATACAGTGTAGCGGTTCTTGGCACCTCTGTCAAGCTTCTTTGCATCATCCTGAAATGAGAGAGAGAGAGAGAGATTAACTGGTTGGTAAACCATTTAACTCGGAGGAACCAAAATAGAATAGGCACGTTATATGTAACCCAACACATGAAACAGATTTATCTTACATGGAATATAAACCCTACACTGTCAGAGTAATCAAGAAATTCCTTCCACTGCCTTCCAATACTTACCTGAAACAAAAGAACAAGAACAAAAAAAAATGAAGCAAAAATCGCAGGAAAGCTGCCATCAGTTAAAAGCAATCATCATTTGTGCGCGTGCGTGATAGAGAGTCAGAAGACACACAAATACCTTGTACCAGCAGATGTTAAAATACTTCCATAAATCTCACGGTTGATTTCCCGTAACTAGTCAATTCCATGAATGTTACAATTTTATTTTCCTAGTATGGCTAACAAAACAAATGCATTCCCAGTCCATGGCAAACACCAACCATCAGCTGCGGCTCCAGGAAAATACTTCAGAGGGTTCAAAAATCCTATACAAAGTTAGTTTATTATTCGATAAAATCTCCATGCACATTCTTCTATTTAGTCCTTAGATTTGTTCATATATAATTAATGCCATAAGAAGATAAAGTGCAAAAAACAACTCTCTTTTTTCTGAAACAAACAACTTATCTCCATTTTTTTTAGCATTATAAGTACATGTGTAACCCCCGATGTCGTCTAATTATTTTTAGAGTGCACAATTATTTTTTAACACACACATGGAGAGAGAGAGAGGGGTCATCCCATTAACCCTCACGTGAACCTAAAATTTTATAGCTATCCCAGTCAGTATTTGGAACCTCGAGGGATCAGCCGAACCCTCTCACTTAATAGTAGCGACACCCCTGCCAACCATAATATCGTTTCACCATTGCAATTTGTTGGTCATGTCATGGAGCACAAAAGCACTTCAACCGGCGACGTCTTATGTCTTGGATGCATGTGGCAGTCACTCAGAGTGGTCATAAGCATGCATGCAAGGTGATAAATAAATGAATGCGTGCATGAGGAGTGTCCATGACTCCGCACATAAATGATCAAGTGGGACACTCATATGTCATACACTATCTTCATGTGTTTTTTTACTCATGCCTGCATCATGCTCTGCAAAGTCACTGTGACCATGTTTAATGTATTGTGCATGGCATGCATGCATGCATGTCTGTTTCACTGTCAACTGCTTCAATGCAGTGCCAAACATTATAACATTAATGCTAATGTGCACAAATGCTTGTTTTTTCTAACAATAAGCAAATAACCTTGTTTGGCAGCTGAATTACAGCGTAATTGCTTACTAAAGAAAACCAACGAGAAATAAGCATATAAGCTTTTGAAAGCCAAACGATTGGGCTTATTTCTGGTTTCGCTCATTGCTTATTAGCCATGTGAACCAAACAGGCTCGGTTACACAAATATGCAACTGTTACAATAGAATTATAAAGAGATGACGAAATAGCCAAACAATACAAAGAGACATATGAAGAGACGACGAAATAGCTGCATAACATCAGTTTGTCTGCAAAAAGGAGGAGGAACAAAATACACTAATGAGTTATGCAGTAGAAATGATTTTTTGCACAGCCCTTCAACCAACATGAACTCCTTTTTTCCTGCTTATTCATTTGAAATTGAGAAACTACCCTTTGACTCAATAATTCCCAACTACTTTTCCACACATGAAAGGGCAAACTAGTAATTTTATGTGAATAATGGTTTTAAAAACAAGTGCAAGTGGATAAAAGGGGAGTGCTAAAATCAGTTCCTCATGCAGTACAGTTTCAAGTAGTTTACCCAGAATAAAGTTCCTCTTTGACAACTATGCCAACCAAGTTTAACTGGATCTATTACTGGCCACACACATTCATAAAGAAAACAGAGGAGTACGATGATAACATGAGGACAGTAAAATAATACAGGTAGATTGGTTTGTAACTACCTGAGCGACTTCATTTGCAGCATTCTTGGTCCACAGAGCTATCTTTTCCTGTTTGGTTCTAACATTGACAACTGCTCCGCAGATTTCATCTCCATGATCAAATTGTTCTCCAATCATTGCCAGCAACTATCTCAAATTCATACAGAAAATTAGAAGGCAAATTAACGTCCAGAATCCAGACAGATTAGCTATTGTTCAGGTATACCGTATACAGCCAACAGGTGTCAGATTTCCCTCTGGAAAAGCTCACAGTCCACTTCCCTCCATTAGCACATACAGGGTCCTCCCATTTTGGCTCAATGTTATTTTTAAAACAATGAAAGTCAGCTCCAACTGCCAACTTGCTTGGTCGGTGTACATTGTTGTAAAGGCTGCAGAAACAGTAAAGTTTAGCAGCAAAATTGTAGGACAAACAAAAGAATGCAGGCATAGACTAAATGGTACAGGACTACAATACAACCAAATACAATTGGACTATATAACAAGCAGTTAGCACCATTGCAGAATCTCACAAGGCAAAATAATTACTGAATCGAATTCCATTGAAGCAACATTTGAGGAAACATGCCTAGACACTGGAATCCCACTGCAATTTCTCTCATCCCCAAAACAAATTCCCCATCCACAATTAAAGATTATAGGCCCATTTCTTGCTGCAATGTCCCTTTCAAATGTAAGCAAGTTTTAATGAACAGGATGCAAGCTACTCTCCTTTTTCTCATTAGCCCTTGCCAGTCAGCTTTTGTCAAGGGGAGATCAATAGAGGACAATAGCCTGCTTATGCAAGAGATGGTGAAGAACTATCACAAGAGTGGAGGCCCTCCAAGGTATGCTATGAAATTAGATTTGATGAAGGCCTATGACTCTGTTGCCTGGATACTTTCCTGCTAAGAGAGGGCTTAGGAAGGGAGATCCTTTGTTTCCCTACTTATTTCTTCTGGTCATGGAAGCATTTACAGCTATGGTTAGGTACAGAGCTATGCATGAGAATTTTACCAACCACCCCAAGTGCAAAAGCCTTGATATCACGCATCTCATTTTTACTGATGACTTGTTCATCATCATTGGTGCTGATGAAAATTCTTTTCAGTTTGTTTAACAAGCTCTGCATGATTTTTCATGGGTACTCTGGCCTTAAACCTAACCTTCAGAAAAGCTCCATTGTCTTTGCTGGGGTTAGCCCTGACATTAAAGTCCTGTTGCAAAGTATCTATACAATAACCAAGCTCTGTTTTTGAATCTAATATACATATATACATAAATCAAACGGTCTAGAGTGGTCCCTTGAATCCAACGGCAGAGATCCACCATTTTTTAGAAGATCCAAATCAATCCCAGCCCAGCGCCGCCCCC
>JAOTQK010000012.1:13406908-13433654 GCA_025642025.1 Rhododendron ferrugineum | reverse complement strand
GCCGCTCCGGGTTCCCATGGGAACACACACACACCACACAATGGGCTACCATGTCCGGCCACATTGCGGTTTTCAAACACTTTCCTTTTTCAAACACGCCTTGTCAATAACACACCCTAGGTGTCATGTTTCTAACTTCCTTGATTTCGGTGTCTCGTTTTTATGCAATGACTCCGCGGTAGGACTTTTCACATTAGTAAACGTAAATCATTCATGATAATCTTGAAACTAAACTAGCAAGATCATTCAACTCTATATTACTAATCATGCTCATGTTTATCTCAAGATCAAAATACAAATACTTCTAATCAAGCGGTACGTTCTTATCTTTAAAAATCCGTTCTTTCTTTCTTTAGGGAAGTTCAAAACAACACATGTTTATTTGGAAAAATAAAGTCGATAGTTTCAACATACTCCACTTCCTTTTCAATATTTAGAAAATATACTTTTCAAGTTCTCATGCATTTCAAGCAATACAAGTAACAAACACATTTCTATTATATTAAGGGATCGTGAGTAGGGAAATCTACCGTTCTTCTTGGCGGTAGTGACGATTATGGAGGAAAGAAGTACGTCGGTGATTGGGCGGAGTATCTTCCTACGGAATGCTTACGGTAGCTCCGAAAGAGAAATGTTTCTCTCGAAACTAGGTCTTGACTAAGCTATTTAAACTTTTTGGATCGAAAGGGTGGTCGAGTGGTGGTTTAGTGGCGGCCTAGGATGAGTTTCTTGAAGTTCTTAGTTTCTTGAAGAACTCAAGAAGAACTTCAAGAACAAGGAAGAACAAGCAAGAACGAAGGAAGAACACTAGTTTTTCTAGAGAGAGAAGTTGAATGGGTGAAGGTGTGAATTGAATGGCAAAGGTGGGGTGCAATTTATAGCCAAGCATTGGCCTCTCCCTCTCCCTCATGGCCGGCTCCCTCTCCTTCTCTTTATCCCATGGATTTTGCTCCATTGAGTTGTCTAATCTCACCTTTAATCATGCAATAGCCTTCCCTCACTTGTCAATCCATCTTTTTAGGCTTAAGGCTATGTGATCATGAAGGGTTTTGGTCTTGTCTTGTCTAGGAAAGTTCTCTTGCAAGGAAGAAGAACATAATTGGCTAGGATCATGCTTAAAGTAGTCTAAAAATGGGTTGTCAAATAGCAAATAGGCTTATGGCTAAAAGGTTGCTTGTGTAAGTGAACAAGACACATGCACACACTCCACCTCCCTTCTCACTCTCTCGGCCTCCCTCTCTCTCCCTATTCGGCTCGCTCTCTCTTGCTCAAGTACTAAGTGTGTGTGTGTGTATATATATATATATATATATATATATATATATACATGCCTATGAATATCTTAGAGAAAATCTAGGAAAGTTAGTCTACGAGGAAATTAGGTTCAAGGCTATTCTTTCTAGGATTGCATGCATGGCTTGGCTAGTTTTCTTCTTTTGGAAGCAAAATGATGGCTTCCTATGGTTCAAGGATTCTTAAGCGACTTGTCTTGTCAATCTAAGTACTCATTTGGCAAGACTAATTTTTATTACTCAAGGGGTAAAATTTTCCCTGGCAATTATTGACCAAAGGTTAAAGAAGATGCATGGTCTTGTCTTGTTCTTAGGAGGCTTGCTTGTATGAAAGGGTAAAAGAAAGTCTAGATTTGGTTCTCATGTAGTACTTAGGTTGAGTGTGAAATGAGTAAAAGAGATGGCTTGTTGGAGTGAGCAAAATCACATGTACTTCTTGGATTTTGGCAAGACTTATTTCTATTACTCAAGAGATAAAATTTTCCCTAGTAATTATTGTCCAATGGGCAAAGAGGAAGGATATACCTTGGTAGAAGTAATGATGAGATATAGGTCTTCCAATGGCAAAAACATTGTCCCATGGGTAATAGTTCTCCTAGAAAGTGCACACCTAATTATATAGGCTTGTTTATAATAAGCTAAGAGATATATATACCCATATAAATGGTTATCTATGTACTTAAGAATCTAGGAAAGTAACTTTGGAAGGTAATTAGGTTTAGGGCTATTAGACTTTTAGGCTTGCATGCATGGTAAGGCTAGGTTTGCTTCTTTTGGAAGCAAAATGATGAACTTTGGCTTTGTCTTGTCTAATCAAGTCTAAATATTCATTGGCATGTCCTAATTCTATTATCCAAGGGATAAAAATTTCCCTAGCAATTATTAACCAAAGGATAAGGATATAAAGATGATAGGCATGACCTTGAATGACAATTCATGAAGTATAATGATTACTTCTAATGGTCAAAAAGGTTCGAGTAGGGTTGGAAAGGTTCACAAGGCTCAAAGATGGTCAAAAAGGTTCATCTAAGGTTAGGGCAATGTAACTAGGTGAAATGATAATTAGGTTTCTTAACTAGTTGGTTAGAAGCTAACTAAACTTACCATGTAGAATTTCTAGCCAAGAAATATAATTTAAAGATGTTATTTACTCACTAGGAAAAATATACAAGTGCTTTTATAAGCATACTTGTCTTTAGAAAATGACTAAATTGTTTGGTGTTAAAAGATATAATTTTAAAAGTCTCAAATCTAATTATGACGGATTAATAAAGTTTAAAAAGAAATTTTAAAAGAAATCCATGTAATTAAAATAAAATTCAAATATTTAACAAAATTTTTATTTACCAAAAATCAGGGTTGTTACAACATTTGTTGTGCAAGTGCACTACACGGTCCCATATCCGAGATTTTGATTAGCTTGAGAGAGATTTATGATTGCCGCAATATATGAAGTAAATTCAGATGTGATATTGAATTCAAGTTTTACATTTATATATTTGATGACCATTTTTGAAAATACCTCTTTTATGGTAACCTAAACACCTAATAAAATGAATCTCTTTTATTTAGTTTTAATATGTTCGGCTTACACTTCCGAGGTATTAGGAGTACACTAGTATGACACAAAATCCTAGTTATTGAGTC
Source organism: Rhododendron ferrugineum (assembly GCA_025642025.1). Classification (NCBI taxonomy): domain Eukaryota; kingdom Viridiplantae; phylum Streptophyta; class Magnoliopsida; order Ericales; family Ericaceae; genus Rhododendron; species Rhododendron ferrugineum. Next base: position 13,430,715 of record JAOTQK010000012.1, on the reverse strand, counting down.
TCAGAACTCTTATACCTTGCGAATGAGTATAAGTTTTTTTATTTTATAATATCAAATGTTTGAAGGGTGTGATGGCGCACAACAGTATGATGCAAACACCAGTTATTGAGAGTCCAAACTCTTACACCTTAAGAATTACAAAAAAAAAATTGTTTTTTTGTAATATTAAATTGGTGAATATTGTCATAGCGCGCACTGATAGAATTTATCGGAAAGATAGTAACACCAATTTGAATTATCCTTAGTCACATAGTTGCTTATGGTCCGATCGAAAAAGAACGTAATTTTTATCCTGATTCTATCCTATATGTTGTTTTTTGTGATTTAGTTGGAGTAGAATTTCGTATTTGAACCACATAAAAAGTCTCGAATCACACAATTAAACAAATGGTTTGCTAAATAATACGGAGTATTTATTAGGAGTCTCATTTAAGAGTCCATTGAAGATGCTCTAGGTTATTTTTTGCCCCACTGATTTGTAATTCCCCCTACTTCATTAGTCATCAGTGACTCACGGCTGGGTAAACTACTTCATTAGTCATCAGTGACTAACGGCTGGGTAAATTGGTAAACTAATTTCACGCTCTCGACTACCCTGTACTCCGTTTGCATGACAGGTCAACAAACAAATATAATAGTCTGTATTTCCAGCACACTCGGCTGTTCTGCCCTCTCTCTCTCCGCACTACAAAGGCAAACCGAAACAGAGAGAGAGAGAGAGAGAAAGAGAGAGGGGAATATCTTGCAGATCTCTCTTTTCTTTTCTCCTTTCTCTCCAAGCTGTTCTAGTAATGGCGGACGAACCTTCTATCACTCGCTGGTCCTTCATGGTAGCAATTCTGCACTTTGTTTGTTAACTTTAATCTTTTTAGAAAAAGAAATTCAACCTCCGATTTCATACTCATCTTTAGTTTGCATTAGGGAATCTGACCCCCTTCTATTTGCTAGATTCTAGTTTCGATCATCCTTCTGCTTTTCCCCCCAATTTTTGGATACTTTGTTTAGTTGATGAGAAATGTGCATGCGAACATCTAGTTTTCAAATCTGAGAGTTTTTCAAGAACGCACTTCTCTACTTAGCTTTCCTTGATGATGTTGCTTCTTCAGTTTCGGAAATCACCCGTGAATTCCAAAATAATGTTTTGGACGCTCTATTCTTCAATTTGAATTGCTCAAAGTTATATACATAGTTTACATATATGGATTTGGTTATTGAGCTAGAGAGCTTTATCATGATGGATTTGAACTAACTATTTACTGGGGGAAGTGTATTGCATTTCACGTTACGGACCATAGTTGGACCAGGATCCTACTAATGTTTTTGATAGCCTCCCATAACTTCCTTGATAAAGAAAATTAAATCCATTTTTTCCGATTCCAAACTTTTCTTTAGTCTTCTGCATGGAGGAAACTGAACCCTTAAATTTACTAGATTCTGGTTTCAATCTTCTATCTCTACTTGTTATTTGTTAATATTCCACTTCTTCATTCCCTCCTATATGAATATCTACAACATGTCCTTAGTGATGTGCGCAGTAAAAAGTTCAGGATGCAGAACTCGTTTAGTTCAGTTTGAATGATTTACTCTATTAGGTTGATATGAAAAGATGGGATGCAAATTCAATTAGTGCATCTTTTTGGATGTGAATTTTCATAGCATTGGAATTTGACCCAAAAAAGTATACAGAATGCGAGGTGAACTCTGTACATTCAAAGGTGGTGTGATGTGGGCAAATCTAGAATGAATCTGGTCCATAGATTCCACATTTTTGGGTACTCTTGGGAATATGAATTAGGGATACATGTTATCGTTTAAAAAATCTTTGTACCCAATATATTTACCCGGAGAAGTAACTAGTAACTAGTAAGGTGTATGGTATAGAATCAAATTGGGAGGTATTTTCCATATAATGTGGTCCATCCCATTTTCTGGTTGATATTCTAGGTAAGAATTGAGGGTGTGTAATACTGCTACTTATCAGAATTAAAAATAAAGGCGCATTGATGCCCATGTTTTATTTTCTTTGTTTTCATGGCCACGTTTTGTGAGTCAGATACTAATTCCTAGTTTTGTGATCTCAGTACTTTGAATCTCCATGGTAGGAGTACAGATTTAGAATTGAATGAAGAGTTATGCATTCATATACAACATTTTGTCCGCATTTAGGATTTTGAGATGTTTTATGATGTTAAGTTTGGAAGAAAAAAAGCCCCCGAGGAAAAAGAGGACGTAGCAAACGGTCAAGCTGCTGTCAACTCTTCCAGTGTAACAGCAAGTGGAAGTGGGCATGTGAAGAAAACACCCGAGTTGGCTATTTATGAACAGTATCGGAATCAGGTAGTTTGTACTAAATTAGTTGAGTGGTGCTGGTAGCATTATTCTTTGACCGTTTAAAAGAGGGATATAAGTTAATGTTTGATTGCAGGATCGAGGGAGCACAGCCCACTACAATGGGATATCGTCTGCCGGACTAGTTGAAAAACCGTATGGTTTCTTGATCTACGCATACTTTGCTGGTTACTTATCTGATACTTAGTGTACCAGTGTATATATTTTGTTGAGATGCTTCTTGGATCACTTCCCTGCAATTATGATAGAAATTGCAGCTTCCATTAAAAGCTACATTAATTGTGCCCAGACGATGAACAAACATAGAAATCTTCTCCAACTATATTTGGAAGATTAGGTGAAATTTGATAAAGCGATATCCTGGTGGGTTATAATCTCGACATCTGCATTGCATCTTACAATTTTCTTGGCGTGTATGTTATCTCACTCAAGTGGAACATCAGAAAAATCTGTAAAGCGGTTTAGAACATGCCTCTTGTATAATTACTCACAGTATGTACACTTTTCTCAGCTTAGCTTAAGCTCTTAGCTGGTCACCTTCTTTATGCTTTTTATTGACCTCTCCCTCCCTTGAATCTGACTGCACTGAAGACTTGAAAGGAATTGCGGGTCGCTTTGGCTTGCTTACTAGCTCACTCGCTTGCTCAGAGATTATTGAGTAGTTCATGCTAAAGACGATAGTGATATTTGGTAGAACAAGATACTCAACTTGGCTATTTGCTTGATAGATGCCTACTCAATAGCCAAGCTGAATGTGGGAATCATATTTTGAAAGTTTGCTAACTTGTTGATCTTTGCATGACATGATTCAAATTAGTAGACCAGGAAAAAATTTGATGCAAAGAAATTCACCACTTTCCTCTTCTCCATCTTTCTTGTGGAATCCGACTTGCAGATATTTTAACTACAGTAACAGTACTTATATAATCCCCAATTATTTTTTTCTGATATTTTATCACTTACTATGTAAAATTTGGAAATGTGAATTGTGACCATAAAGTTGACTACAAAAAAAGGAATTTAAACTAAGTAGCAGATAAGAAACCAGCATATGAAACGAAGAGCATTCTTAGAAGTAGGACTATGTGCATGTCTGAGCATTATGTGCACATGTGGCTTTAAGGTCCAGTTGCATCTGTATCATTGCTGCTGTCTGAATGATATGCATATGGCTGCGTGACCATTACCCACAGTTCTGCTATGCTTGTGCATGTTCATTATCTTTGGCTAGTTTTGTTCATCGCTGATAGTGAGCCATATATCTTGCTGAGCTATGGGCATACATACTAGAATTTGTGTAGGGCATTCATTAAGATTTTTATGCAAGACATGTAGAAGCTTAGACTCTTTTGGGAATCTGCTGACCTTCAATGTTCGCTTTTCAGGCAAAGATCTCTAGTTCCTCCTTTTGAGTCAGCAGAAATGCGTACCTTAGGAGAGAGTTTAAGTAGGTAATTATACAAAAGAGTATGACTGGGACTGGGTCATCTCCCTTACTATTTAAGTAGTGACCGTCGCAAATATTCATGCTTCCATGCTTGTCTTTTCTATGCAGGGATATCATTCGTGGGAATCCAGATGTGAAATGGGAAAGCATAAAGGGGTTAGAGAATGCCAAACGTCTACTTAAAGAAGCAGTTGTCATGCCAATAAAATATCCCAAGTAGGTCTTGTGGTGAAGAAAATCATAATCCTTAGTTGAAATAAATATTTTTTCTTTAGTTTTCTTGGATGGTTTGTTTTTTCCTGTTATGCAGAAAGAGAGCTGTGAGGCCACCCCTCGCTCACCAATTTTGGTTTCCAAACATTACTTTGTTATGGCCACAATCTCTTCTGCAACTTGAAAATTTAATGATTTTGACTTGTATTGTATCCTCTTTTATTGGACTTGGAAAAACTTATTGCCTTCTCTTTTAATGTTCACATGGATGGAGTATCATAGAGTTTGAACCTTCTCATCTAAAGTTTTAGACTTGTTTTAAATTAGAGCGGGCAGATTCACTTGCATGTTCACTCAAACTTGCTAAGCCTAGTTTCGTAAGAAGTGGTTCCATTCATGTTAGGACTCTATACAATTTAGAGGTTGTTCAATGAGAATATGAGTTGATGCACAAGAAGCATGAATATTGAAAGAAACTCAGGTCATGGGCCACAAAGACTTTCATATCTAGATCGACGCTAAGAAAAAAGGCAATATAAGATTATCTTTTCAAATCTGTGCTGGCATACTAATATGAATCATTGACAAACGGCCAAAAGTAAGGGAAAATCCACGATAACTCGAGATGATAAAACTACAAAGTCGTTCGATTAAAAATCTTGCAACATTCCATATTACTACTTCAAACAATCATAGACCATTGCACCACAAAATGGAGCTGGTCTCTCGGATAATCTTTTAGTAATGCTCTCCAACTCTCTCAATATGCAGATTAGAGGCATTGACATAATAGGTTGTTTTCCGTTCTTCCTTTCTTTTCCCAATTTTGTCCCTCTTTGTTTCCATGTACTTTCTCCATTCCATTCTGATAGTCCCATTTGGGGATTCCAACTTATTAAGGGAGCACAATGATTAATTCAAAAAGTTTTTAACTTTTCAATTATGCCCTATCAAAACGTGTTTTGATTGACATTGGTAGTAGTACTTCAATTTAAACATAAGGGTAATAATGGAAGTTTACCAACTTTCTATGGTTGATTTTGGAAAGTGGACATGCATTTTGGGACGTCCCGAAATGGAATAAGGGACTATCAAAATGGGACGGAGGGAGTATTATATTTCAACCACCAAACCACCTTCCAAAAGTTTTGAAAGAGCGTACCATATCCTTACATGTGTCCTTTTCATAGGACACGTGTGTCCTTGATGCTTCTGCATACATGTCCTGTAAAAATCATCAAAAAATAAAATGACTCGCTACCTGGTGTGTCTGATGTGTGTTTATGACCAACACATGTCATATAATGCAACAATGAAAATTGAGTTTTGTGCTTCATAGGCTGATGCTGTAAGTAAGGGATAAGGATGTGAGTACATGGTTTATGTAAGGTATGGGCTTTAGGATAGTCAATTAGAGGAAAGTAAACAAACCCGGTAGGAGGCCCCAAGTAATTGGGACAAAAGCTTGCTAAGCTTATACGCCTTCTTTTCTGGGTTTGTCTTGTCTTTTATTTGTTGGTTGTCTCCTTGACTGTTACAACTTTCAATAGAGCTAATTGAAGGAAAACATTACTATTTAGCTGACAACAAGAAATTGGAGAAATAGGTTGTCAAGGAGTTGGGTTTACATATTTCGTATACCACTTTTGGAGATAGATGGGTCTGATAACTTGCAAAGGAAAAGTTACGTTCTATTGCATTACTCACATAATTACAAGACTAATAAAGGGGTTATATAGGCTAACCCTAATAACCTTAACCAAATATTACAAAAGGACTAAACTACCCTTAATATAATGATAAATAACAAGAGACTTAAAATCCGTAGACTAATAGGGTCACCTCCTAAGTTTGTTGTCTCCATGTCCTTGTTTCCTCATGGAGAGAATACTTCTTTTAGCTGTCATCGACTTTGGTAATGGTTGGACACCTATGTAGCACTGACACTCCACTGGGAGTGACGTACCGGTGTTAGACATGTCCCGACACGTGTCCGACACTTCTCTCGAAGTGTCCTTTTTTTTTTTCTTCAATATTTGGGGTCCAACAATCTCAGGACACTTTACGGACATTTCGAGAGTAAAAATGGATCAAAGTGTAATAAGAAAATATCACGGCGTAAAAGGATAACGTGTAATTGGACAGATATGGATACAGAGAAGAAGAGGTCTTAGTGATCAGCTGATCATCGAGAGGAACCAAATCAAACCTGCAGACATGAATGTTTTCTTATATGTGTGTGTGTGTGTGTGTCTCTCTCTCTCTATATATATCAATGAGCATCTAATAAGGACCTAAGTTAAGGACCTCATAGTTTGGAGCCTTCTGGATCATATTTTGATGATCCAAACCGTTCAACTTGTTTAAAACATGTTTTTAAAGGTACCCGCGAGAAATCGGCTCAAAATATAATCGGGAAGTGCTTGATCCAAACATTTTTTACATAGAACAGTTCCCGTCAAGCTTTATGAAAAACTGTTTGGATCAAGCACTTCCCGATCATATTTTGAGCTAATTTATCGCGGGTACCACCTGCTTCTTCAGGTGGAACTCCCGGTTTAGGAGTTACTCGGAATGCTGCCAAGATATACCCTTAAAATCATGTTCTAAACACATTGAGCACAATGAATAGATTATTCAAGTGTAGTTCTTCAGCTAGCCCCTCAATGGCTTCGTTATCTGAATTTCCAGACATAGTCAATCAAGAAGAACTTGAGTATCAAGATTTAAATATAGACTTAGGAAATTGGAATATACCCAAAATCCCAGTAAAAGAAATTTACAAAACAAGTTTGTTAGAAGAAACTTTTAGAACTGATTAGGTAGCAAAAACTGTAGAACAGGTTTATGTTATTACATACAAGAAGAAAGATGCACACTTCTTAGTAAAGAATCAGTCAAAACGACACCTCGAAAGAGGATATAGCTATATCAAAGTCAACTTACAACCGAAGAAGTTCAAGAGTTCACTAGTGAAGAAGATATTAATGTCTTATATATATATATATATATGCACAGTCGTTTTCAGGTCCGGACCTCCCATTTTCCAATCGAATTTTGATGATCCGAGCCGCTCAATGTGATCAGAACGTGATTTTAAGGGTACCCGTGAGAAATCAGCAAAAAAAATGACCGGGAAGGGCTTGATTCGAACAATTTTTCATTGAACGGTTCAGTAAAAAACTACTCAGATCAAGCCATTTTAGGTCATTTTTTTTGCTGATTTCTCATGAGTACCCTTAAAATCACGTTCCGAACACATTGAGCGGCTCGGAGCATCGCAAATCGTTCAGGAAATGAGAGGTGTGGACGGTGCTTAGTTGCACGAAGCGAGGGCGGGAGCGGAAGCGGAAGCGGGGGCGGGAGCGTGGGAGCGAGGGAATACAAAAGCTCCCAAGGTTGGGAGCGTGTACATATATTATTAAACTAATGTAGCATAGAGTATTTACTTTAAAAAAGTACAATCATTTTAGGAAGTAAAAATATGGGCCAAGTCCTCCATAAGTGTAAGAAATGGGTATGATTTTCTTTTCAAGATATCATGACTTGGGCTAGATATATGAGTTCATCAAATACCAATTAATAAAGCCAAGTGATAAATCCCCGTTTTCCTATACAAAGATCATACAAAAGCTCCCATCTTTATAAGGAGTGAGCTCCCATCTCAATGGGAGCGGGCTCCCATCAAGCTCCTTAGTTGGAAGCGCAAAAGTGGGCTCCCAAGGTGGGAGCAGCACTACTTTAGGAGCTCCCTGCAACTATGGGACGGTGTGGACCGTAAGAGGTGTGGACTTGAACATTTGTGTGTATATATATATATGCGGTTCTGGGGACACCTAAAAAAACACCCCAAAGTTCCTGATCGAATTTCGATGATCCGAGCCGCTCAATGTAATCAGAACGTGATTTTAAGGGTAACCGTGATTTTTTTTGCCGATTTCTTGCGGAAACTCTTAAAATCACGTTTTGAACACATTGAGTGGCTCGGATCATCGAAATTCGATCGGGAAAGGGGAGAAATGGGGAGGTCCGCATTTTAACTAAAATGACGTGGTCCTCATTTGAAACGGATTTTGTGTGTCTCTCTCTCTCTCTATATATATATATATTATTGACGTGTCCCCCAACGTGTCGTGTCCCCCATTTTCTGAAAATTCCTGTGTCGGGGTGTCCGTGCTACATAGTTGAACACTCTGTATGCATAAACGATGAATCAGGTTATTAGGTATTGCTTCTGATGGAGGCTTGCTACCATCATTATACATAAAGTTTACTTCTATGTGACCTATAACGTTGTACGGTGTGGTGGGTTTTTTTCCCCCCTGCTATTCAACCTTGGTTCTCTGAACAGACTCATAAGTGCTTTAGGTTTCTTTGTTTTTTTCCGACTATTTGCAGCTTATGTCCCTGCTGTTTCTTGCCTGTCTTTTTTGTTTTGAAGAAGACTTTCACTTGACTTTCTACAGGAAAATGATATTAATTTGACTATTGCTTGTTCTGAGAAACTCATCTTTCTCCCTGATTTAGGTACTTTACGGGTCTTCTATCTCCATGGAAAGGTATCCTACTTTTTGGCCCTCCAGGAACGGGAAAGGTATGCAGTCTTGGTCATTGTAGAATACTGGTAGTGTTATGGTAGACTGGTAGCATTTGATATTTTGATGTTTATGTACTGCAGTAGTTGTAGTTTATATATCTTGTGAATGTTAGGTGGTTATTTGTTTATGTTTACATTTTGCAATCAAGTGGTACGTGAATTGGGTTTAGAAAGTCGTGAGACAGTTCGGTTCCTATCTACCATTGGTGTTAAAGGGAGAACTGCGAGGAGCCAACCCTAGTATGAGAGGACTGGGTTGGGCCAACCTATGGTGTACCGGTTGTTATGCCAATAGCAGTGCCGGGCAGCTAAGTTGGTATGGAAGAACTGCTGCGCTGCAGGAAATCCTTCTCTATACAAGTTCTCGGACGAGGTTTTTGAACAGAACTTCGATAGGCGAGGGGCGAGAATGAGAAATAGGCGACGCACCATCCTTGCTGCTACTTACGTTGACCTTGACTTGACAGATTCATCCAATTGAACCCACACTCAAAAGAGGACCAAAAGCTCGGGGCTCGACGAAACAGAAAGTATCAGCATTAAGAAACTTCTTGGGGTTAGCAGTGAAAGAAAGAGCCCGGCATTCATTTCAGAGAAAGGTGTCGGTACGAAGTCACGTCAGGTGTGGATATAGACTAGGCTATAAGGAACGGAGTCTTAAACTATGGACCGAGACTACACTAAGGAACAAGGAAGCTTGACTGAGCAAAGAAGTCAAGGAACGAAGCAGCTTCTCTAATAGCCCCGTTGAATAGGAGGACGAAGGCTTTTTGAAAAAGTGTTTTTTTTCTTGTAAATGCATTTTTTTTCTATTTAGAGAGAGGGGGCTTCAAGTTCTTAGGAAGAGCCGTACGAGGCAGCTCACGTACGGTTCGGGAGCCGAGCCCCAGCACAGGGGCTTAGGTCAACACTTATATAATAGCCAGTCATCAATTGGAAGCGGGCAAGATGGTGATGAATTGCGATTGGTCTAAACCTTCGACCAGCGACTTATTGCGACCCGCCCAGAATGCCCATACATACTAAGACCTTGTTCACACAGCGAAGAAAGGCCGAGTGGAAGGGGGCAGTCAGCTGGCTGCTTCTTGGCCACGCCCCCCTGCAACTAGATACTACATACTTGATCTAAATTCTCAAATAGGAAATTGCATACAATTATCCGATATACGTATAGGAACATGGGTACATGATATTGAATGTCATCCAGGTCAAGGCGCAAACCGCAGGAACTTTTGCTAAAATAATGAAGGAACCAGCACCCCCTACACTCTCTCTTAGGCTTGTGCGGCTACCTTCGGGTGTTGAAAAAGTCATTGATTCCCGATGCCGAGCTACTATTGGTATAGTTTCCAATCCCAATCATGGTGCACGTAAGCAACGAAAAGCTGGGCAAAGCCGGTGGTTAGGCAGACGCCCCGTTGTTCGTGGTCTTGCAATGAATCCAGTGGATGATCCTCATGGAGGAGGTGAGGGGCGCACGAAAGGAGGTAGACCTTCGGTGTCACCTTGGGGGAAGCCCACCAAAGCTGGATTTCGGGCCGGAGTGGGGAAAGGCAGAAATGAGTTCATGCCATGACGATCTATATGGAAGGGCAGTTTTCTTGATGCATTCCTGTTGAGAATGAAGAAGAAGAGTTCTTTTGAACAGGAAAATTTGGTCACGTAGATCTTCTATTTCGCCGGAATTCGTTGATTGCTCCGTACGAATTTACAATGGAAAAACTCCTGTTCGTTGTAAGATCACTGAAGGGGTCAACAATTTGGAGAGTTTGCTTTTACACGGAAACGAAGACCTTCGAGAACAAATATTGGACTGGGCAGAAAAAGGGGGAAAAAGTCAAGTCTAAGCGCATATGGCACGAAAAGGAAATCCGATTTCGGTAAGACTTGATCTGAATCGTAGTTCAGATTCAAGTCGGTTCAGTGAGGGCGACCGCGAAAGTCACCGAATTAAGCAGTCTTTTCCTTCCGTTTTTCCCATATTCAAAAAAGGCGTGGGAGGACGTTGCAGATGTCCAGGGCGGACACGACTTCTTCTAAGGCTAGAAGACCACTGGAAGACACCCGGGACCAGAGCATGTCGTGAAAGAAGCACACTGGGCGGGCGTGCTTCGACCGTGTCTCCGGGGCATAGTTGAATGTAGATATCATGAACGCGAGGTGCAGTATACCAGGCCGAGAAACCCGGGCAACCACTCCCCTATGTGCCAATCGCTAGCGCATCCAGGGCCCCGGCGCCCAGCTCAGCTGGAGAGGCCTAGCCTGATCTGAGAAGTGCGTCTTCGGTTTGGATAGACTTCATTCAAGAACGCCGTCGCCCCTGGAATCAATAAGAAAACAAGTGCTAAGTTTCAGATCAGTGAATAAACCAAAACGAAAGAAGAGACGTTTCTCGCTCGGCGCCTAAAGCGAACTATGCTCCGCTTCAACAAATGAGAGTTTTCGGTGGAACCGGTGAACCACGCGAGCTGGTTAGATGCGTGGGACAGAGGGTTCGTAGTACCTGCTAGCGCAGCTATGCAGTGGAAGGGAAGGAGCCTAAATCGACCCCCGCCCGATCAAGTACCAGTTGCTTCGCAGGTAGGCCCACTTAGGTTAGGGGGCATGCCCCTCAGTTCTTACCAACCTCCGGTGTGTAATCGATATGTTGCTAGCTTCAACTCAGTCGAATAAGAATCATTGATTACCTCTGCTGTCCATTTATTATTCATTCAGGGCGCTCGGCCGGTGCTCCTTTCTCAAACCAGAACAACTATGAACGTTAGGGAAGATAAGGGAAGACCACCTGAGCGAACCGACCGAGGGGACTTGACTTATCCGAACCGAACCATAGCGGCTTAAAGCTAAGCCTATCACGAGCAGCGTCGCTGCTTGATCGGCAGGGAGGAGCATCTCAAAGTATGGGGCAAAAGATCAAGCGCTTTGACTTTGTCCCCCGGGATCCACCACAGGTTGGGTTTGAGAGCCGTGTGATGGGTGACTATCCAGCACGGTTCGGAGAGCACTTTTAGTCTGCGCTGGTGAATGCAAGCCCCCTATCAAGCAAGAAAGAAGCGGCTCTTCCCACGGCGGAGTCACCATTGACTCTATTTATTATTATGGGAAATTAGTGTATCAAGATGTCAATCTGAGATCTTATTTTGGTTCGATACGTCCACCTACGAGACTCACCTTTGGCTTTCGTCTCGGTAGGTGTATTATTCTACATTTTCCCAAAAGAACATTCATTCATTTCTTTCTTCCCCGTCGACCACGACGACTGAAACGACGCGAAAAATCCAGACCCGGAAAGAAGAAGGGCCGGTGGTGGGCATTTGGGGAAGTCGGGCCGATCGGGTGTCTTCATTCAAGCGACGGTACAGAAGAAGAACGAAACGAAGTGAGAGGCCGGGGGGCAGGGGAAAGAGTCGAGTCGATCAGGCTCGACGACCGGGAGAAGCAAAACGAAATCCGGATTTGGCCGAAAAAGAAGCAACGCTATGGATACCATGACCGATCACCATCGAGAAAGAAGAATCTTTCTAAATCACTTCGGGTCAGCGGGGCCTTCAAGCATCCGAAATACGCCGAAGTTGTAAATGACATAGCGTTCCTGATAGAAAATGACGAATCCTTCAGAAAAACGAAATTATTCAAGTTCTTTTTCCCAAAGAAGCCCCGCTCCGACGGCCCGACGAGTCATCTCCTTAAAAGGACCCTCCCTGCAGTGCGCCCCTCCTTGAATTATTTGATCATGCAATACTTATTGAATACAAAGAATCAAATGCATTTCGACCCCGTCGTAGTTCTCAATCATTTCGTGGCACCGGGCGTGACTGAACCATCTACGATGGGGGGAGCTAATGCACAGGAAATAAGCTTTGATAAGAGAATACGTTCTCGCATCGCTTTTTTTGTAGAAAGCTTGACCAGCGAGAAAAAGTGTTTGGCCGAAGCCAAAAAGAGGTTGACCCACTTCATTTGCCAAGCGAATGATCTTCGCTTCGCGGGAACAACAAAAACCACCATTTCGCTCTTTCCTTTCTTCGGTGCTACCTTTTTCTTTCCAAGGGATGGGGTTGGGGTGTATAATAACCTTTTTTTTGAGGATGCCCGGGAACAACTCCTAGGTCAATTAAGGAGAAAATGTTGGAGCCTCCTGGGTAAGGATAAGGTAATGGAATTGATAGAGAAATTCATAGACCTAGGTGGGATAGGAGAATTGATAAAGGGAATAGAGATGATGATAGATATCATACTGAGAAACAGAAGAATTCCGTACGGGTACAACTATTATTTGAACGAAGTGAAAAAAATGCGATCTTTGTTGTCTAATAGAACAAACACTAATACCTTAATTGAGTCGGTCAAGATCAAATCTGTTTATCAAAGTGCTTCTCTGATTGCTCAAGACATCTCTTTTCAACTGAGAAACAAAACAAGATCCTTTCGTTCCATTTTTAGTAAAATAGTGAAGGATATTCCATTAGTAATGAAAAAAGGGGTGGAGGGGATCCGTATATGTTGTTCAGGTCGATTAGAAGGTGCAGAAATAGCTAGAACGGAATGCGGAAAGTATGGAAAAACATCTTGTAATGTATTTAACCAGAAAATAGATTATGCTTCTGCGGAAGTATCTACTCGTTACGGAATCTTAGGTGTCAAAGTGTGGATTTCATATAGTCAAAAAAAAAAAGGACGTGCTATATCCGAAACGTACGAAATATAATAAATATCGTAAAGGCAGATGTAGTAGGGGTTGCAAACCGGACGGTACACAACTTGGTTTTGGAAGATATGGCATTCAAAGTTGTAGAGCGGGTCGTCTTTCATATCGAGCCATTGAAGCAGCGCGTCGGGCTATAATCGGGCAATTCCATCGTGCTATGAGCGGACAATTCCGAAGAAATGGTAAGATATGGGTAAGAGTTTTTGCGGATCTCCCTATTACCGGGAAACCTACAGAAGTCAGAATGGGAAGAGGAAAAGGAAATCCTACGGGTTGGATTGCTCGTGTGTCCACGGGACAAATTCTATTTGAAATGGATGGTGTGAGTTTGTCAAATGCTCGACAAGCCGCTACATTAGCGGCGCATAAACTATCTTTGTCAACCAAGTTTGTTCAGTGGTCGTAACATAATTGGTTAGTGGGGGGTCGGGATTCAAAAGAATTGGGCGAAGTGTTTGTTCCTTAACGACCGAAATGGTTCACTATATGACAATTGAAGATATTAGGGAAGATTCGAAGTCAAAAAGCCCGATGATCTAGCCTCTCTTGCCACAACCTAATCTCGGAAAAATAGAACTAAGCGAAACTTCATACATTCTTAAAAGAAAGTGTTTTGACCTTAGTCTAAAACCGAGAAGTGTAGTGAGTCACGTCATGCTGGAGTAGGTCCGGTGGATCGAACCAGGGTAAAAAAAGTCACTCTTGAATAAGAGGAAATTCTCTGGTTCATTACCAGCAATGCGCGTTCGAATCGCGCGAGTGACTAGTGAGTCTTGTAACAAGATAGCCGTAGGAAAGAGAAAACTATGGCTAGATTTAATCCTGAACGATGGAAAGTGGAATTGTCTCTGTCGCCGTTCTCAGTTACAATTTTAAGGCATAGCTTACACTTTTTTATATAAGAGAAAAGCAATATCGATACCTGCGGAAGGGTTTAGATGTATAGTCCGTGTCCCACTCGATCGGTACCTTGCTTGTTACCCTTTCTGCAAGGGGGCTTACTGTTCCAGCTGTCCTGCCAGATTCTATAAACCTGGGATGACTTCGGAAGCCTATGATCAAAAGTGTTAGCTTCTATAATAGCAAAATCACTGAGGTATAGAAAGCAGACAAGTGAGTTAGCGGTCTTTCTGCATACAGGAAGAAGAGTGAATTATTTCCCTTACGGTCTGTACTCTCGGAACACTGAAAAGTCTCAAATTAAAGAAGTTTAAAAGATTTCGATTTGACTCAGTTGAACGCTACTAAGAACCTAACAGATCATACTTTTCTCTTTCCTTGCAACGCTGTAGGGTTCACTGCATGGTGGTGACTAATGCCTGATCTGATCATGACGGCACAAAGCCTATCTTTATTGGATTCGGGTGCATTGTTGCATCAAAAGAGGCACTTATAGAAAGTGCATCGGGAATTTGAACAAGCGGAATCGAGCAGACCCGCTCAAGCTATTCGAACAAAAAGGATCCACAGAAGCAGAGGGTGGTGCACCACCTCTTAGCTTATCAACGCTTTGCTTTGCTTTCTGTCTTCCACTCCATTTGACAAGTGGTTAAGGTAATGGAATTTTGCATTCCAACCCAAGACGAACGAACTCGGCCTTGTGTAGGTTGAGATTTCTGGGTTTCTCTCATTTTAGGTTCAGGTTTTCTTTGGGTCGCTTATTCACGAACAGAAGATTCAACTCAACCAAGAACTCTCTTTTCTGGTTGCCTCCAAAGTTTTCAGCTGGATAGCCGCGAATGGGCAAGACAATAACCCCTTTACCAGTTTGAAGGCCTATGAAGGAATGAATGTGTAAAGTCGAGAGTACGCCGTCTGGAAGCGGGGCCAACTCAACAATTCGAATGCGACTCTAGAGTCATGGAAAGACTTCTTTCTTCCCTATTTTGGACCTTAGCTCCATGGAACAATATGCTACTGCTGAAACATGGAAGAATGGAAATCTTAGATCAAAACACTATGTATGGATGGTATGAACTGCCTAAACAAGAATGATTGAACAGCTAACTTCAGATATTCACGACCAAGAAGTATTGGATTCTCTTTCGGATAGGCCCTGAAACGAGAAGGAAGGCTGGAATGCCAACAGGCGTCTATTATGGCCCACCCATTTGGCAGCTTTCTTTTGATGGAGCTTCGAATCAAAACGGGTATGGGATTGGTATCCTGCTGATAGCACCAGGCGAAGCACATATTCCGTTAGCATTCAAGCTCAACTTCGAGGTCACCAACAACGAAGCAGAATATGAAGCTTGCATTGCCGGGATGGAAGCGAATTGGGAGTAGAAAAATGGTAAGTAATAGGTGACTCCGCCCTAGTGATCTCTCAGTCCACCGGAGAATGGAAGGTGAAGGAACAGAGGTTGAACCCATGATAAGCTCTTACTACTCATACCCACATTCATGCACGTCCCGAGGGAACAGAATCCGTTTGCAGATTCTCTAGCCACATTAGCATCTATGATCCCTGTTGGGGTGAAGTTTAGGCCACTATTGATTGAGCAAAGGGATCGGCTCAACTGCTGCTATCTAGGCATCCCGGAACTGCAACCTTTCAATCCTGAATCAAAGGTAATTTCATACATCATGTCATTCGCTCATCCTTCTCCTCGTCGGGGTTACTCCCATTTATCTCTACTCTACTCTATCTAGAAATAGAAGGAGCAAGGCTCTAATCCCATTTGACCTATTGATTAGAGTCGGTCCCTCTTTTACCCTATCTTATGAATGAGGACCGCTTCATGGCTTGCTTTCTACCTGCTTTCACTTCTTTTTGAGACAATCCACCTCAACACAACATGGAAAGAAGCGAAGCCATAGGCAAAACCCTAAGGTCCCCGCCCGAGCTACGCGATCGTCAGTTAGGTTGAAGGTATGATTCACTTTTTTATGAATAGGTAGGTTAGAGATGCCTTCCCTCCAGTTGGTTCAGTTGGTGACGATACGCTCCAGTAGCTACAGGAAAGGAAGCTGTGGCATTGAAGACTGGTCCCGAAAGCGATTAGTAAGCGAACTAGGATCTGCAAGATTCGACTTTGATCCGCCTATGAACCTTGGTTCACGCTCTACGTATCTTATTCTTTCAAGCCCTCTTTCTTCTGTCCGAATTGCTTGGTTCCTTCCCTTCCTTTGCCAAAGAAAGGAATGAACCAAGTGCCATAGCCCCTTCTTTCCTACCTGAATCAAGGAAGCCAAACCCTCGTGCCAAAGAATGCGGAATGGAATGCCGTCTTCCTCTACCTCAAAACTCTTCATGCATACTTGACTAAAAAGCTTTCGGCTAGGCTTTCCGCCTTCTCTTCTCTGATAGTTCATTCCATCTATGCTAAGTTTACTAGTTCCTGTATTCAACGTAAAGTAAACTCTTTCATCTCTTATTGCTCCAGCTCCTAAGGAATGAGATTAGCTTGATTACGCACCTGATTGACTTTTAGTTACTGAAAGCGCTGATGAACGGTCTTCCTTAGGATGCAACTCGCCTTCACGGCTTGAAGCCGGATAGCTTGAAGCTTAAGGGCTCTCGGAATTCCCTTTCAAGCTTTCTCGAGTCACCCTAACGTAACGGCTAAGAGAACTTGGCTAACTTCGATCAATTCCACGACTTTCCATCCTTCTTGTGAGAGTTTCAGATTAAGGGGACGCGAGTCATCAGTTCTTTCCTCCTAGTCTAGGCTTTAGGCCTGATAGTTCATTCTCGAGGATCACTGAACTTGGCTTACTTCTTACTGAATGCCGTACTTAGAGTTATCCCACTCGGGTTGAGCTCTTAGCGATTAGTCAGTCCGGGTCCAGCTAGTCTTGCACTTTCAGACGGGTCCTTCAAACAAAGGCTTAGTAAGCACAGATTCCCTAGAAATCCAAATTTCCTATAAAGACAGATTTCCTCTCTTCCCCAGAATTAGAATGCTTTCCTTAGCTAATACTGATTGATTCACCGCATCTTCTCGTTCATTACATTAGGAGATCTAACCAAGCACTCGAAATGCGACATTGACTAAAGAAGGTAGACAAAAAGGCAAACTAGAGAAAAAGCCAAGCTGACTGAATTGAATCTTTCAGTGGAATTGGGGCTTACCTTATATCATATCCTCTCTCTTTCAAGCACAGTTGAATGAAAATAGCGTCTTTTTATCTTTTTAATAGATATTCCTATCTTAACGAGGGCTGCTTGCTCTGCTTCACCACCCCATAAGGCTAGGGACTGCACACTACAGAGATTTCTTCTCCTGCCTATGGGTTGGCAGAACGACCTGTGGATCAGATCGGTTTTAGAGAGAGAATTTCTCCTAGTGCCTTGGGGCGAAGCACGGATCGGATCATCTTGAGTTTTGGTTCAAGAGAAAGTCTTTCTTCCCCCGAGGGTTGGTGACCATACTAGCGGCATGCAGGCCTAATTTAACACCGTTTCACGGGTGACCCTCAATAACATAGCCGTCTTATCTGAACCCCTCTGGTATGGGAAAAATGCTTGCTTCACAGGTATTTCCCGAATGTAGGGCCCCTACAGACAAGCTATCGCAGGGCGCTCGTCCAACGCCCACCAAGCAAGTTAACCATAACTCCAAGTTTTGTCTTGAAAACAACCTCTCTGTGCCGTTAGTGCAACATTTCTCTAGTGTACCTTTGGGGTAGTGGTAATGGGCTCCAGAGCATACCGGTATTCAGTTTCTCTTATCGCCGTAGTAATTTCTGAACCAGTGATTTCTCAACCTGAACAAATAGATAAGACTAGGAAATGACCCCTCTTCAAGCTCTTCCCCGGAGGGAACACCCAGATAGACTTGCTTACCCCCTGCTAGGGAACCCGTGCTGGAGCAATGTAACTGGATTAGAAAAAAGATATATTTCCACTTAGCTATTGCTTGAAAGAGTAATTTCTCTCCTTTCTTCTTTTTAGTAGGTGAAGCTGAGTGAACTCATACCCTTAGGGGGGGTCACTGAACACAGACTTTATCGGTTTTTTTATCCGTTTTAACTACCCTCAGACTGGACCTGTAGCTCTGGTGTTAGAACTTGGGTTTAAGGCCTTCTATCGGCCTTAGCCGTTGGTTGAAAGAGTAAGCCAAGCCTTCTTTTTTTCAGAGTCAAGTAGACTACCTTTTCTGTTAGGAGCTAGAAGCTTAGAAGCAGCTAGGGGCTAGGAGCTAGGAGTTATAGAGGAGGAGGGGTCACGTAGTACGAAAAGACGAAGACAGGACTTGGTCCATTAGTCAGACTACAACCCTCCCCAACACTTCTCCTGTTTGGTTCTTCTTTACCCTTCCCAAAGTCGGAATCCCTCGCCGCAGGGCTTTTTTATGCTAACGAGCCTCACCCAAAGAAGCATTCCCTATCGTAGCTTATCAACTTGATGGAAGCAGTTTTAGCCTTTAGACTAGCTTCGGCGACTTCGAATAAGGAAGAAGCAGAGAAACTGTCTAAGGAAAGGGTAGCAGGCGCATCGGCCACAAGACGGCGGTCACTGGCAAGCAGAAAGAAGCAATTCAGGTTCTCCAGAATCACTAGTTCCAAGTTCTCCTAAGTCAATAGGATTTTCTTTCGAAGTGACATTGCTCGAAGCCTTCCTTTCACACTAGGCACACTAAGTACACTAGACAAACTATGGCACTAAAGCCTACGCATCGAATACATCTCGCTCTATCGAACCAGATAAACAGTCCAACCGGCTTCAGATTCATACTCGAAGCGAGGTCATGGCCATAGAGGGAAAGCAAATTCCAGGAGTTGAAGCTCCTAGAGGAGTCTAAGCTGGAGTGGAAAGAAGCGCGGGTTGCGCAAAGTCTAAAAGAGATTAGAAGGCTATGATCGCCCATTTATATGAGCTAGGAAACCTTAGAAATCAGTCAGCTATAAGGGCAGCTATAAGGGCTGCTACAGGAAAGAGAGCGGGCTCTCCTCCAGAAGGATAGACTCCTATAAAGACTCGGGCAAAGGGAAGACTAGCTAGCAGTCTTGCGTTCCTCTCTTGAGGTGAGAGGAGACAGGTCAGGCAATCTCTAAAGAGGAGAGCTATGTGGTGCCCGCATCCCTTAGTGACCTCAGAAGGCACTTTACAGGTGATAAAGATCAGAGGGATTCCTACTACTAGCTCTTTTGGTCTGAGCTACGCGAAAAGGGAAGCAAAGGAAAGGGGAGTGAAACCAAGTGGTTCCACTCAGGTAAAGAAGACCCCGATGTTGATATGCTCCGGAGCCTTTTACTGACGGATGATTGCCCCACCCTGCAAGTAGCCAACACAGCTAGTTCTTGGTCTCCAGCGAACGAATCCCAGGTTTGAGACTCGATGTATCCGATAGTAAGGAAGGCAGAGACTATTACAAGCCGGGTAGAGAGGGAAAGGAGAGGCAAAGAAAAGGCCTTCCTCAAAAAGTATGCTTCAACTTAAACTGCCACCGTTCCCGTTGGATAAGCAAAGGTTCCCTTTTCTAACATGGCTTCCTGATCAGAGCGAGGGAAAGCAAAGGCGCTACTGCCCAGTTCTTTTTGCATTCTTTCAGTTAATGCCCCTGTTAAGATAAGAGGATTGTAGCGAGCGTAGCCCTATTAATAAGCGTTAGTGAGCGCAACGTTTCACTCCCATTTTCTTTTAAGGGCTAGGTCCTCAGATCCGTAGATTATAGAGGTGTTTACTCTTACCATTAGTTGAAATCCCGCTATTAGTTATTAGTTGGTATCCCCCGAAGCAGGTATTTGGCAGGTGAGGGCAACCAGGCAACCCTCAGTTACTAGCTGTGGATAGGAATAGGATCCGGGTACAAAGATGATGGAGGTCCTTCTTCCACCTCTGGATCCAGACAAGTCGAAAGCCCATCTGTTTCTTCTTCTGCAGCGAACCAATACGAGGAGGCGCAGTCGCCATAGCTGCTGGTAGCGCTAGTTACAGGCAGAGATCAAGGCGCTATCCTATACTTCTTGATCAGGCTCCTCTTCGGCAACCATGAAATTTCTTCTCATGCCGGGATAGCCCATGAGAATCTCTGGTTTAGCACCAATATATATAGCGGGGACCCCATCTCAATCAGTAGGATGCCCTTTCCTGCATAAGGAGTGTCATCCGGGCATTTTGAAAAGAGGAAATAGCCTAAGGTCTGGGCTAGGTCTACGGACTTCTCCTTCAACTCATTCTCAGTCGCAAGTCAAAGTTAACCGAGTCTTGAGATTATGAAATCCGAGGCCGGGACTGACCTCATCCGCGAGTGAAGGTGCGCATAGGACTGACCCTAATGTAAGAAAGGGCCCAGCCCATGTGAGAGAGAGAAGAGTGAATTCCGATTCCTACTATGATGATTAAAAAAGCTAGCTTAGAGGACAGTCAGAATCCGATGCTGAGAGCTAATGCAATGGTTTAAGGGTTGACGCCGTATCGATCTAAGGTTCTAATTCGTTGACTGTCCTCTGAAGGCAGGTTGTAAATACAGCTGAAGGGCGAACAAAGACTAGGTTTTAGCTTCGCTAGATCGGATGGTCTTTCAAGCAACTCATCAATCCCATCCAGGAAGAGAAACCATAAAAAGAAAAGAAAAATGGCATGACCAATCCCCTAATTTATTAGTTTTGAAAAACTTAATTCTCCGCATATAGGTAATATGTCAGTTTTTCTTGATTTACCACAAAGAGGGAATTTTTGCAGTTCATACACTATTTACAAGCAATTACTGGCATCATTAAACGCATTAACCGGTCTCAGTAACCGCATGAACTGGCAGAATTCCCCGCATTCGTTAAAGACACAGGGTAGACCAAAGCTACACTCGTCACTACGGGAACTTATAACCTTACCGATTCTCTTGACCCAGGCGGAGGTAGTATACTTATCCCCGATGGGAGAGACGTTGATTCAGTCCTTGTGGCTTCTTGGTCTCTTCTGTCGTGCCACCTCATCCATGCTGGGTTGCCAACTGCTGCATGTGTACCTTCTCTCCGGCTGGTGTCGAAGTTGAGTGAATTCTGACTATGGTTTCGTAACCCGTGTCTCGTGCCATATGTATACCTCGCTTCTATGTCCAGGCTTTGTCTTGCTAATCCTTACTTTATGGTTGGTTCTGATGCCAGGTATGAGGCTTTCTTACTATGTGATTATCCTACACTGTGGGACTCTTTCACTCTTCGTGCTTTTGCTTGTACAGGGTGGTATTACCATGGGGAGAGAACTGGATTGATGGGGTTAATGACTCTCAAGGAGTTACTTGATTCAATAGGTAAAGAAGAAGTTACCCCACCTTCGATACGCTACCACTCACTCGGCCAGGAACTGCAAAGGAGTGAATTCTTTGGAACGTAGGAGTTGAATGGTATACAGGACTATCAGCCCAAAGGAAAGCAATGAAACTTCTTCCTAAGCCCCTGTTGTCATGGTAGCCTTTAGAGTAGTTGCTTGCCCAAAGCCGTTATGCTTTCATACTGGTCACCTAACTCAACCTAACTCATGTTTAGGCACTCCCCCTTTGGTCTGTGGATCCTATAAAAAGGGCTTTTGGCTTGCCGGTGGAGTCTTTGCTCTCTTACGTGAGACAGCTTTTTGATGGGTCAAGGAAGCACTTTCAGGTATTTGATTGGCAGGGTTTTCTGTTAACACTAGTTCATGTCTCACAAATTACCTTAATCCTGTAATAGACACCAATCGAATAAATATGCGGATAATAACACCAAATCTAACAATTAGCCCGAAATTAAACACTAACCCAAGGGACCAGGTAAGGAAAACCGCTAAAATGGAAGATTCTCTTAAACAAATTGCCGAGACCTTTACCAGGATTACTAAGAAAATAACTCGCACTCAATTGATCAGTAAGATACAGACAAAATAAAAACTGCACGAGCAGAGCGAGCGAAGCCAGGAAATAATGGGATGCCCATGAATGAAGGTCTTACATAGTAGAGGTGACGAGACTAGTGAGCCAAGCGAGGAAACTAGAGAGGCTCAGGCAAGAAGCGCAGACAGCGGGAGCTCTTAACCAAAGGGGCCTCAAGCCAGGTAGACTTGCGAAAGCAGAGAGACAAACGATTACTTGAACAGAATTCCGAGAAGTGGGATTTACAAACAAGATGCAATGATTTACTTTATTGGGATTAATGGAGATGATTGAATTTACTGCTCGTAATAGAAAGGAAAGAAGAGGAAGACCACAACATCAGAGCATGCTGCTTTTAAACCCACTCGCAAGAAAAGAACTCACTTGCCAAGAGTCAACAAGGAAGGCGCCTACCTCAGAGAGGCTAAGCACAGAGAGTAGAGCCAGTCAGCGGTGAAAACCTACCTGAATATGGTATATAAAGCATTTAGTTAGACTAAGACCCCCTCTTCGTAATGACCAAGATCTCAGATTAATTCAGCATAAACACTTTCCTTTTTTCTTCTTCGCGACTCCTCCCACTTAGAACTAGTGGCGAGAGCTGGTAATTGACTTTATTACAGAGATGCCCCCAGTGCTGGGTGGTGAGTCTTAGTGGATGGCAATCCCTTAAGCGACAATCACCGTCTTTGGCTAGGAGGAACGTATCAAAATGACTAGACCAGAACGTCCGCAGCTAAAGGCCTCGTGTTCACTGATTGAATTAGTCAAATCTGTTCCAGAATACTGATGCACTAGTTGCTCCCTCTATCAAAGATGGGAGGGACACCAATGGAAACTAAGGGCTTTAACTGAGTTGAAAGTCGACTTCTTTGCTTTTGACTCTCCTAGAGTTATAAGAAAAGTCACTAATGGATGCCTTCAATCTGAAGAGCTAGGGTCCGTGCTTTCAAGTACTGACATTTCTTTCATCCATTCCGAATCCATCGAG
Source organism: Rhododendron ferrugineum (assembly GCA_025642025.1). Classification (NCBI taxonomy): domain Eukaryota; kingdom Viridiplantae; phylum Streptophyta; class Magnoliopsida; order Ericales; family Ericaceae; genus Rhododendron; species Rhododendron ferrugineum. Next base: position 13,407,618 of record JAOTQK010000012.1, on the reverse strand, counting down.
TGATGGCAGCCTATGTAGTCACCAAGGACTGAATAGAACGTAGGTTCGAAGTCCGAGCTTTAAAAAGGAGTGATAATCTCGCTTAACAGAGTTTCGAGCCGCTCGTGGTAGTCTATACTAATTAGTGAGTCATGCATTCTGGTCAAAGGAATTGATGGGATCAACGCCCAAGTAGGTTCTAGATAAGGGGAACGGGAAGTTTGTAGCGAGCAACCAGCAGGTAAGTCAAAAACAAGAAGTACATTGCTCTCTAGGCTAGGGAACAAAAACAACGAATTGACAACAGGAAGCGAAGCTTAACGAGATGAATTACGAGTCCTATTAAAATAAAAGTGAAGGAGCCTTTTTTGGTTTAGCTCCATAATACCTATGAACTGACTGCTCCTTCTATCATCAGAAAGGAGAGCGGTAGCAATGGGGGTACCATGCTAGTAAACACAAGACTTCTACCAATTCATTCTAGAGAATCTCTCATTCCAAGGAATCCAGGGAAGAGCGAGTCTGCCGAGTGAGACATAAAGTGGAAAATCTTGAAGCCGAAAGCATAATTGAAAATATGGTGCAAAGTAGAACAGATCACCAGGTGGTTCGACGAGTAAGCAGAGCATGGAGATTGAGTTATTCAGAAGACGAATGAAAAGTCAAGGCGTTGTCCTAAAGTATAGGGGTGGAGAAACTTTCACAAAACGTTTTCTTCTATGTTATGGAGA
>JAOTQK010000012.1:13375939-13406808 GCA_025642025.1 Rhododendron ferrugineum | reverse complement strand
TATAAAGGAAAGGGAACGCAGGATTCAAGGCAGGGAAACCTATGCGAAGGAACCCTACTTCTTACCCCAACAAAAAATCATTTTCGAGGAGAGTGTTCGCTTGACGCTCCACCGGTATGGTTTAGCGAACGATAATACGCTACTTGAGGAAGCCATCCGCTCTTTCCTTTCTTTTACTGAAAGTTGAGAAAAGGTGCCTACAATCGCAGGTTGATCTATTTAGTCTAAGACTCGTACGGAACTCAACGGAAGAAGAGACTGACATCCCTAGGAAAAACGAATTATGGAGATCTCTCGCTTCCGCTCCTCAATTTAACAAGCAATTGAGTTCACTCCTCCTGCCTTTACCATAGCAATCAACCCTACCGAGGAACTAAGATATCTGGGCTGCTAAGCCGAAGAAGGACCCTTTGCCAAAGGATATACTATACAGGCGGTCATTCGATCATCAATTGCTGGCTGGGAAGAGGAGTTTAGAGCCTTCCAATGAGGGACCATGGGATCGATCATCATGCGAGATAGTAGGACATAGGATAATAAAAAAAGGTTAGGGTGCACTCAATTAAGTCAATCTGGGCGCGGTGGATTGAAAAAAAAATCTGAACCTTCTTAGGAGAGCAAGCTAACGGGTAGGGAGAGAGATAAGCGGAAGCAGAGGCGGGGGCATAGCTATCAGAGGCAACGGGGGCAGAAGCAAGGATGGCAGTACCTATTCCAAATTTTCATATCCTCCCATTGCAAATGGGGATGCATAGCCGCCACTATCTCGTCCAATTCCAGTGCCTGTTAGAGATCCGGTTTACTGAGTAGTTGATTTGATTGATCCAGTCCCCCCGACAGTTTGATAGCCGCTTCCGCTTCAGGCCCCGTAACCAGTTTTCATAATGATCCCGCCTAGGCATCTGTCTTTCTTAGAGTAAAAGCGGGATAGTTAGTTATCCCGATCCCGTTGGCTGAGGACCAAGGCAAGCAGGGGCCCGTAGCGGGGGAATAGATTGAAGAGGCAGCAGGCAATGGGAATCAAACAAATCCCATCGCTCCAACCAACACATTTATAAACTAAACCTCATCTTTTGCCGGATGACAGGACTGGAAAGGGTAGCAGATCCATTCTTCGGAGGGAACGATCCGTGAAAGCCCAACCTTCCTCCGATTCGATTGTCCGGAAACTGAGGAATTGAAAATGACGTATGTAATGAATGAGCATTTATCGTTCCTCGTGACACAAGGAATATCTCGGTGCTCAACAGAGCTGGAACGTGAAGTCTGGAACGTGAAGTGAGGAACTAGCTCCTCACTCTTCACTCTAGCAACTTTACTAATAAGGGAAAAGCTCAAAAAGTGGATTTCGAAATTGCATAAGTGATGAGAGAACTTCGGTTAATCGAGATTGCGTTGGTGTTCCGTGTACCGGAGTACAAGAGAGAAATATTGTACTTCTACATAACAGTGCACAGAGCTTCTTTCGTAATAGAAATCCCCTACAAGACAAAGTACTAGTCGCTGGTCTGCTTGTGCTCGTATTGGTTCCGTTTAGGACCGGAGAGAGTTCTCATTTTCATCTCACGTACGGTTCTGGAACGGAGATTCTTTGCCTCGAATGACGACCGTAACGGATGTCCGAAGGAAATTATGCGGAAGCTTTACTAAATTATTATGAAGCTATGCGACTAGAAATGGATCCCTATGATCGAAGTTATATAACATAGGCCTTATCCACACAGGAGAAGATAGGAAAGCTTTGGAATATTATTTTGAGCACTCGAACGAAATCCATTGAGAGCAGAGGCTCTGGGTCGCCCCTTGAGTTGAGGAGTTCTGCCTTTGACGAATATCTTAATAGAAATTCCTCTGCCCCAAGTAGTTCATCCCCTATTCTTCAAAGGGTTTAGGTTGAGTTCTGGCTTCGACCTCGCGATGATAGAAAGCAAGCACCCCTCATGGGGTAGAACTAGGAATGGCAAGGAAGCTCGCTCATTAATTGTAGTAGGGGCTATGAGGATGCAACGTCCTAAAAGAGGCCTTTTTCCGAGTGAAGAAGGAAAGAGCGGTGCCAATGCAGTTGACTCTTGCTCTCGGTGAACTCACTTCCCTTAAGAGAAGGCAGTTCCAGCAGAATCCTAAGAAGACTTACGCCTGGTACTCATCCGAAAAGACGGTTTGATCATGCCCTTTAGTAGCTACTAGAAGGTAAGCACGACTTAAGCAGACTTGCACTCCTCCCTTATACTTATAGTAGTAGTCGAAATTCTGACAACGGATGCGGATTATGTAGCAAATGCCGCTAATGCGTAAGACATTGAGTTGGACAGCTTTCCTTGAGCTTCAAGGGACTAATATCAAGTATGGAGAGCAAGGCACCGGGATCACTGCATCTAGCAATCAACAAATTGATAGAAGATGGGGAGAGGGCTATGAGGCCAGTCTAGCAGGCTTTCTGACTCGGGCAAAGGGAAGTTCGGCTGGGTCTTGCTTTTCCCCAGCGTCGAAGGTGCGTAGCGCACTATTCGCTTTCAGTAAAGTAGCGTACACCGCCAACAAAGACAAGCAATACAGGGTCTTCTTCGGAACCCGCCAATCCATATCTTTAAGCGAGAGTCGGAAGATCTAGCCCAGGTAGGTTTCAATACGCAGGCGAACAGCGGGATCGCACAGCACTTATATAATATGCAATTCGCGCGTGAATGTACACGATCATCAAATGTGGAGGAACTTCCACCCCTTTCATTTAGTGCTCGCTCGTGCAGAACGGAAGACCAAGCATAGGCACGCGAAGGGCACTCATAAATTTCCTTCAAAACCGAAATTCTTAGTTTTGTGTCTGCTTTCGTGAGAGGAAATTACCTATTTTAAAAGTTCTACGTAATGAAATGTGGCCTGCCTGACTAGGTCCCCTTCTAGGGATATGGGTCCCGGAGAGGGTATATTATACAATTTTTTCCTTCTTGATCGAAGCTCTATGTCTCATTCAGTCCTTCGCAAGATTCCTTCAAAGGGAGAGTCCATAGGGGCGAATACTCGGATTGGGCTTGGAAGTCCCCGCTGAGCGGTCTGTCTATTGATGCACCGGATGCTTGTCCGAAAGCTCTGTTATCTCTATCTTCTGAATAATTTACTCCTAGGTACTCTTCCCCAACCAATAGCTCGCTGGCCGCTATCACTTCATTCGTTCGTTTCGTACACTCCACTTGCTTTAGTGCTCGCTCCGGTACACTCTTGGGTTGGATATACAGATTGAAAACAAGGATTTCAGACAGCCTGATCTACGACCACCCTTGAGAAGACCGATCTTCAAGCGGAGAATCATAACTCTAGCCAGGGCCGGGTCATAAACCCTCGTTTTTATGGTAGAAAGATGCCCTCAAATCTTCATCCGTAGCAAAAGGAGAATCCGCAGTTTCAGACGAAACCGGAGAATCCGCTGAAACAAGAGACGCATTGGCATCCAAAGAAGCAAGGGTGAGCTAAAACCCTGCATTCAATAATGGCATAAAATCAAACTATAAGGGCTTTCGGGCTTAGCACCCGAACGAAGACACGACCCGTATTCTTTTCTGTTTCCGGTTAGTCTTTTGTTTTTTCGGAATCAGAGGAGCAGCTAAAGGGGCACCTACCTATTTGCATCTGAAAAGCGAGTCTGACCCGGGTTAGGAAAAGACTCTCACCTCACTTTAAATCCGCAGAAAAGTATACCATATCGAACGAAGGAAAAGCAGGCAGATAGAAGAAATAGAAGCAAAGAAACCGATGCTTCAGTTGATCCTTCAGCAGATCTTTTTTCGACTTCCTTCTGTCTGGTTCCCGAACTGGGTTACCGTTAGATTAGAAAGGAATGCCTTAGGCGCATGTCTCAGAAACACCTGGACTTTGATTCTGATTATTCCGACTAATCAGAATATCCTAGAAAATCATATTTCTAAAAAAGAGGTCCGAGTAGGCCCCAGAGAAAGAGAATTTTCTTTTTTAGTCTTATTGTAAAAGTATCGCCGGAAAGAGAAGAAAGGAAAGCCTATAGACCATCATCATAATAAGACCAAGATATGCAATCTGCACCTTTCAAGACTACTAATTCTATTCACAAAGCGAAGACTACTGGAACTCCGGTCAGGGAGGTTTGAACCCCGGAGGCATAAAGAAAAGGAGCCTGCTCTGCTGCTATTAATAGGGGATGAGAGCTAAGCGAAGAGGTTAGCAGGTGACTACTCGAAATTCGAAATTGGAAGGTTTTACTAAGACAAGAGCTAGGCTAGGTAAGCAAGTTCAAGATGGGGAAACCGGGGATATCAAGCTGGAAGGCAGGTAAGTAAGGCCAACCACTACAGACCTGAAAGAAGACCTGATATTAGAGCAGATACTGAAAAGAAGAAGGAGAACGATCCGCCAAGACCAATCAATCAAATCAGTTGCTCTACTTTTTATTTGAACGTCGGCTTACACAAAGAAAAGCAGCTTTTCACGGGATGCGTAGAGAGAGCAAGCTAGGATTAAACACAAGTGTCCGGGGGGGAAGTGCAACTAATGGCAAGGGCCAGAAATAGAGATGAAGGGAATTGCACATTCATTAATAACGGAAAGTAATCGCATATTAATTGAATTAACTAAGAGAGGGGAAGCCTGAATTAAAGGAAGGTAAACGTAACCTCTTTGAAGCTTTGAAGCCAGCCCCAGCCTTTTTTAAAAGGGGATCTTGAACCGATCGGGATAACCAGTGCTTGAATCGCTTTCCCACTTATTGATTAGGTAGGGCGCGAGCCAACCTTCCCTTCTTCCAGCTGCGTGACAACTGGCTATTCCACCATGGAGAGGAGCAGAGGGGATCGTGCCAGTTTTTTTAGGTGATCACCTGGAGACGGAACCATCCGTTTTCTCTCATTCAAGCCTGGCAAACAACTCTTTTGTCTTAACAAATGTGGGCTAGTCCAGTAAGACACGAGCGGCGATCCCTATCCTTCGCTTTATCGGGCGCGTGAGAGAACGAACGAGAGCATTAAGCCAATAAGCCGGTCCGGCCGGCAGTCTCCGTGACGGAAAAAGCGGCATCGTTGACTCCAGAGAAGTAAGCGAAGGGCCGTCGGTAAGCGGCTCCGGTATCGGCAGGATTCGCGGTCTCGGTAGTATTCGCAGTATTAGTCTCAGTAGCATTTCTTATGGCAGCGGCAGAAAGAGAGGAGATTGGGGCAACTTCCGTTGTAAGTGAAAATCCAATATCTAGTAGTTCAGCTCCGTCTCACTCAGGTCAGGGGTACGGAAACCATAGATTAGAAAAGGTAGGACGTAGGCATGCCTCTACAAGCCATAGATCGAGCCAAAGTGTGTAAGATCGGATCAACCCATTGAAGAAGATCGGATCCAGCCAAAGTGTGTCAACCATTCGTCTCAGCATTACCTTCTCACCCAGGCATTCAGAGCAAGCAACCGGAAATCTACTAAAGAGTAGCAAACCAGTAGCGGTTTCAAGCGGGGATTCTTATGCCGGGTTGTTCAGTAGCTTTCGAAGCCAAAGACAAAGAAAGAAAGTCAAGAGGAGAGACTAGAAGAAAGCTTGGAGTGGAAGAAAGACGGAAGGCGTGGAGAAAGAAGAGAAAGAAAAGATGGTGGGGAGTCGGATGGCTAATCGAGGACGAAGAATGAGCACTCTCCTGAAAGGAACTGAAAGTCGAGGGCACTCTCCTTACTTTGGAAGGAGAGGGCGCCAGGAGATGGATTAAGGGATGGCTTAGTAGCTGCAGTTGGATCGGATGATCGAGATGGAGAATAGGCCCTGGAATGAGGTTGTTCAGAGCCTGAGGGATTTGATTCAATGAGATGGCCGGAAAGCTCTAGCTTCGAATGATGGGGAATCAACAGCTTCGAAGCAGGGGACTGGATCTTGACCTGGAAGAGATGCTACTAGGTAAACTCGATCAATTGGTGCTGGTTCACTGGCATCATTAACTGAGACTATAATGGGTTCGGATGCAACCAAAGCAATAGCCACTCAAACGGATGGGTAAGCTGCTTACTCGGATAAGGAGTGAATAAACTGGATCCACTTCCAAATCAACCCTGGCTACTCACGATCGACCTGGAAAGAATGCTGCGACTGATACATTGACTGGTTTCAAGATAAACAACAGAATCCGCTACTCTTAGTTAGCTGCATCTCGAACTGCCTCTCTAGCGGTTAGTGGTGTTGTTACTGTTGGGTGGTTAACTGGTTCTTCGATTGGAGAAAGATAATCTGTATCTGGAACTCCATCTACTACTGGGTCTCGATCAACCCTTGCCTTTGCTGGTGGTTATGGATCCACTGAATCAACGGGTAGAACTTTGACTCGATCAATATCTATTTGACTTATATAGGTATCTACTGATACTGATAGGCGTATACTTGAGTGACTAAAGTGAAATGATTAGGCATTCGTCAGTAATTTGGCTTATGCTCGTGCTCGGCCTACTGAAGAAGACAGAGTCCAGGGGCCGGCCTGGTGTGGTTTTACCTCCTAACTAGGGATGAGTAGCTGGCCTTTGTTCAATTTCACACCCTTGTGTGTGAGATCTAGATATATATCTTATTGGGATCATGTTCGTAGAGTGAAGGGCTTATACAAAAGATTATGGTAGTCGTTATGAAGCATCAGCAGCAGATTCCCTCCAGAGCAGGTAAATAGCTAGAGTAAGAGCTAACCAATTTCATCATTTCGAAAGCTAGTTGCCATATCTAGTAGTCAGGGTTGAATAAGCGCTAAGGGCATAGCTAGAGGCACCCCCATAGTCACATTTCATCCAATTGACCAGGCCCAGCAACGGAGCAAGCATAGGCTAAGGTGGTAGCATCTCACCTGCTAAGCCATTGATCCATCCAATAGCTATTCTAGCAAGCTACCTCACCTACTAGCTAATGGAACAAATAAAAAAAAATAGTGAAAGCAATCTCACCTACCTCTACTTACTGATTCTACTGAACCAAGAAAGGTAATCCATATCCGCTGCCTGAAGTCACTCCTCAAGAGGTTTCTCATCCATAGCAGCAGGAATGGACCTAAAAGTCCAGTCATATGAGTAGGAGGATCTATCGGCACCCATACCACTCCATCGATCGGTTGAGTAAACCGCTACCCCGCTCCCAACTCTCAGGACTATAAAGAGAAATCTCTGCCAGGAGAGAGCGAAAGACCACTTACTAACAGTTAGGGAAGGAGACCAAGCTACTCAACCAGGGGGGAAGAGCTATTCTTGTACATATACTCATCTGGATACCGAGCTACTAGACTAGACGAGTAATTGTTGCATTTATTGTTGCCTTTAGTTTAGGCAGGAATAGCAAACTAGTATCTTACACAATTAGTAGGACACGCTACTCTTTCCTTTAGGAAGAATTGCCGACTAGTCTCTTACACAAGAATAGGTGGACTTGGATGGGTCCCCCTCTTCTTTCTAGTGAGAGTTCCCTCGAGGATAGAGATAGGTTCTTGCTTTACTGTTCGATCGAGACCTGCTTTAGCTTGTTTACCTTTCCTTACCTACTCAACTGATTAACTAATAGAATAGGACAGGATCTAGCTCTTTGACCTTTATGCTACCAACTCGTTACTACTGGCCCTAGCTCGGCAGGAGTGCTTGTATATTAGTTACGTGCTAACGCTCTAGCCGCAGAGACCAACACCTTACTCGCTTGACCGGAATTGGCTTTAGCTACAAACTACTTACTTGCTTGTGCCCTAAAACTTTGGCCTGAAACAACTCTGCCCCAAGAGCAAGAGCAGGTAACGAGTTGTAGCTGCTGAAGGGATTGTTGCTGCTCCAATCAGAATGGTTTTCGCCCTATTCCTGATAGCGGTCTTTAAGACGGCTTTCCTCTTGCTTCTCTTTCTTCTTTCGTTGTTGCTGTTTCCGAGCATCTAAAAGTAGGATCCGCTCAAAGCATCATTACGGAACTGAGTGTACCGGGTTTCCATGGGTCCTCCCCTTTTCTTTCTTCTAATTTTAAAAGGGAGTGTCTCGATTCCTGTTAGCCAAGGAGGTGATCCGTTAATCGGTGAACGAGTGGCGTCGCTCTGTTTTTCCTTGTTTGGTAAGGTCTTAGCCGAGCTATTCAAGGTAGTTATCTAAAGGTAGGGCATCTATTCCTGTGACTGATGCACCTCTTTTTCCCTCTAGTACTCTTATCTCCCTTCCGAATCCCCGTGCTCAATAAGGTCCGGGCAGAACAGAACCTGTCAGTACGTAATGAGCTGGGCCAGTAAGGAATCCAACTCCGGTAGTATCTGCCGAACCTTTATGTTGTAAGTAATCGAACTGCTTCTTCCTTTCCTATCTTCTTTGCCCTAGGGAAGGGGTCCTGTTAGAGTCATTGACGGGATCCTAAGGCCTATGCTCTCTAGCAGCCAGTCTCTCTGCGTCTATGAATCTAAGTTATCTATGAATCTAAGGTCTGAGCTCTCCGCTGTCTCTCCTCCCAACCGGTGAGTTTCGGACTTCTCGATGTAACTACATGGTTCTGGTGTCTTCTTCCTTTCTTTTATATGGCCATTCTTTTCTTTGTAGATGGAATCCTTAGTTTCGCCTTCCGGTCGGCTGTTGGTCCCTCCCTTTCTTCTTCACTGCCGAAATCGGGTCTTTTTTTGGGGCTTGGACCCGGAGAAGACTGATATGAGCTTCCTGCTTCCCTGCTTTTAGTCTTTTGCTTAGTGGCTTCCTTTCGCTCTAGTACTAGCCTTTGCCGGCTTAGCGTCTGATTTTTCTTTGTTTGTTCTCTTTCCTTCTGTGTTATCTGATTCTATCTTTTCTGATATCGGATACTATGTTCCGTCGGAGTGGCGTCTTATCGATACTCCTCTCTTTCCGTCGTCTCTTTGTTGACTCTCCTGTCCGATTCTGACTTCTCTGTCTTCTTTCCAAGTCCCTTGTTAAAGATCCTCATCAGCCTCATAAAGTCTCAGTAGGGCCCGGGACGGAAGGCTCGAGAGACCTCTCCTTGTCTCAAAGGGCCGTTTAGATTCATTTCAGGTATCTGCCCAAGAGCTGTAGCAAGTAACGAGTCCTACTCAATATGGTCTGTAGCTCCTACCAACCATTCTGTCTTAGCAGCTAACAAACAGTCTTGTCTTCACAAACGGTAAACTAAGGGCCTTAAGGCCAAAGCCTGGGTTCCGTAACAAAGAGTCTTTCGTTTCGGCCGTAACCATCCAATCGTGAGTGAAGCCCCTATCTTGAAAGTGCTTTTCCGACTCTTCTCTCTTTTCCCGGAGTTGTAGCCCTTATCTGTTAGGTATTAGCTCATTTATCTAGGAATCGAAGCTATGAGCTAGGCGCTTTTCTTTCTAGTATCTGGTGTAGCTAGGAGCCCTGCCTAGTAACTAATCCAACGAACCGACATAGCGAAAGGCGAGTGTCTGGAAAACATCTGGCGGGGGAGATCTCAGAAGAACCGCGCGGCCACTTCACTTCTTGCCGCTTTCTCCGCTCAGACCACTAGAGCGTGTGAAGGTTGGACGCTCACTCAGAACTCAAAGTCTTGAAAGAGAAAGGAGCTCCAGTTCTTCCCGATGGCCCACTCTTCCAACTCCAACTATTGAACAGAGCGAACGAAGGACAAGGAAATAGATCGGAAAGAAAAGAAAAGGGAGTACGAGGCCAAGTCGAAGTGCCGATCGACCAAATCGAAGCGACGAAAGGGGTACGGCTCCATTAAGGGTTTTGCTTTTCTTTTTCTTGGTTTATTGGTTCTGCGTGGTTTGTTTGGCTACAGGGACTGTCACCTGTAGGAACAGCAACTACCTAGCTCAAGAGTAGTCGAACGCTCTGACTCGGGCGATTCAATCGAAAAAAAAATAGTGAAAGCAAGCTAGCAAGACTAGGGTAGCAACAGAGAGCCCACCCCTCCCCGAGCACCTAAGTCAGTGGCCGGCTTCGATACGGCTTTCTCGCCATTTGTTCTATCAACATAGTCAAGTAAGGAATAGCTTTTCGACAACATAGTCGGCTACGCCATTTGTTCTATCAACATAGTTGCTTCTCCGCTACTCATTTACTTGGAAGCTTGCCTTCTTCTTTGCATCCGGTGCCATCCATTTGAGTGATTAGACGCTCTCCTGGCATTCGAAGTATGTGTGGCCAAGTATGTGTGGCCTAAAGGTCAATAATATGTCATCTTTGCTTTAGTAGAACGCCCGGTTCAACCCATCTTAGGGTCCCCACCCGTTCCTTCTTTCAACCCTTCTTTTAGGCTCTTCTATAGCCTATAGCCCTTTCAAAGGGAGTAACAATACCATCAACAAACGTTGTAGGCAGAGATGAGAGTGACTAGTCCATCCAAAGAAAAGCTTTGATTCTTGGGTTGGTATGAGATTTCCAAATCCACGTAAGGAAAGAAGAGAGGAGAGAACACTCATATCCATAACCGTGCATCATGCCGAGCAAGGGAGAAGACTTGCGCGAAAGCCCTTGCTTAAAAAAGATTCTCCCTAATCTAATAGTAGCACCCACCATTCAAGGTTGTTCAACTCGCTCGAATAAAAGGCGTGAAATCGTGGAAACACCTTACGGGTCGGACATACTTCTTGCCTCCCTATCCGGGGACCTAATCTTATCCTCTCGCCTATACCGAACAAACTTATCCATCTCCATCCGCCACCCAGGTAATAACACCGCGATCCGATCCGCGCGTCAGGGAACTGCATGCGGAACCCACATACATCGGCCGTCTTTGGGAAAAGAGAAACAACTATAGATGAAAAGCCCTCTCCCCTCCTTAATAAGACGTCATCGGACCAAGGGTTTCTTCCTATCTTTCATTGACGGGGGTTTGGGTCAGTCCCCCTATGTGGGGTAGCTCGAAGCAATGGTTGAAGAAGATGGGGTTCATTCTGAGGTCGGATCTCCTTCGAAAGGGGAACGGCAAACGAAGAACGAAGCAGAGGAAGCGGAAGCAATTGAATCAATGGCGATACCAACAAATGAACCCTTAAAGTAAGTCGCGTGGCCCAATGACAAAGGAAGGTTCTAGGGTTCCGAGTACCCCCTTAGCTTTGATAGTTGTCCAATCGTTTGAATGCGGAACATATTCAGTATACAAGGATATCTCCGGGCCTACCGCCCATACAGGGGCAAACACCCAACCGATCAACCCGACTTAACAGCTTATTTCGCCTTTCTCGGTGAATGAACACATCTATGAGAGGCAGGGTTTGCCCAAGTCCTTGTGTTTGGAACCCGCGAAGGGGAATATGTTGTTTGGAAGCCCAGGGGTTTAGAAGGGTACCTTTCTCTCTTCAAACCCCAGGGGGAACAGAGAAAGCAGAAGAGAGTTTTTTTGCCATGTTCCCATTAATTTCATCCCTATCCCCAGCCATACTATAATTCATCGAATGCTCAAAACCCAACATTTGGGGGGATAGAATGGGGGTATCCGGGTCTCGATGACACATCCTACCTTGGGAGGCATAAACCGCATTGATCACTAAAGAAACCACTCGAAAAACGGAACTCGTCAGCAGGGTCGATGGAACCGATTATTCTCTGCTTAAAAAGGCGGGCCTTTTCTTTTCTTTCTTCTTTCATTCGTCGAAGAAAAAGCTGTGCTCTTTCATCCGCTGGGAAGCTGGTCTTTTCGGACTTGATTGAATACTGTTGAAGATCAATCACTTTTATACTTAAGTCTTTCATTCATCTATTCAGTAACGCCTCAAAACAAAACCTTGCTCAATGAGAAGAAAATAAGTCCCGTAAGTCATCCGGGGATGCAATCCCATAAAAATCTTGGACAACTACACTCTCTTTTGTCGAGGAATTTCTCTTGAAATGTTGAATCTTCTTAACCTCCTCCAAGCCTATGCGTCGGAATCGGGGCAAGCTGTAAATCTTGCAATAAAGTATGGTAGTTTTTGGTAAAGTTGCGGAAGATAGGAAGCAGGCCATTGAGCATATCTTGGGAATGAAGGAGGCGCTAGTCTTACTCAGATGTTTTCTTGGGTGCTCCAATCTACAAGGGCAGGTGTAGCATCTCCCTCTAATTCTTTCAATTAGAGCTAGAGCTAGTGGTTACAGGGCATCTATCTCTCTCCGGCTTGAAGGATAAAGGATACGAAGCAGAAAAAGACGATTTGAAGCATAAGCAGCAGATCTCGTAGCTACGTCCCTAATAGCATATCCAGGTGCAGGTCTATAGCCCGTAGCAGTGAAGCAAGCAGAAGTAGAAGAGTCTTTAATTCCAGAAGCAGTTGATCTAGTAGCACTTTACTAAGCAGTTGTTTAAGCAGTCGGTTCAGCATATCTAGTTCCAGATAGAGACCCAGTACCGGATCCACCATCAGTTACAGAGACATTTATAGACCCACCAGCAGTTGCTTAAGCCGATGATCCGGTTGAACCAGGACCAACGGCTCTAGGCCACCCACCTCCCCAGCGCGATATTGAACCATTAGTCCCCTCCTTCGTCGGGCCATGAGTCCCCTCCGAGGGCCGACCATGAATATGAGCCATGAGGTAATCTTTTAATTATGAGGTAATGTCACCATCTGCCCATTTCACAACTTATTAAGCTAAGGAGAATCATAAATGAATTTGGTCTAGATGCATGAATGTTCTGCGGAGCCATGAGGAAGTTTTGTTTTGGCAATGGTAAGGATAAAAAATATCTGCTTTTGCTTGTTGTTGCTAGTCCCGGGTAGGCCTATGTGATAAAAGATAGTGAGAGCGAGGGCAGCTAGTTCCGGGTATGGCTAGGCGTATAGGTAAATGCAAGTATCTCTTTGTGTCAAGTTTCTGCCGCTGATCCTGCTCTCCCTCTAGTTTTGTCGGGTATTTCCGTCAAGGCCTATATAGACGAGAGAATCCCTCTCCCTGCGATAATCAAGGAAGGGGGCCATGGTTTACGGAGGTAAAAGAAATGGGATCCTTGCAAGAATCAAGTCAGAAGAGAGTGGAGTGCCTAGTTCGAGTTATGCCCTGGAATCTCCTCCCTCATTCGAAGGGGAAGAGCTATATAGCTAGTCTGATTCCTCTGTCCCTGATTCTTTTTTCATTCCTCTGATTGTAGTGCAAGCGGAATTCCTCCCTGCAATATGGAGTTCCATCCTCCTTCTCTTCATTAATCACGTCATCCGAGGTAAGTAATGTTCCTGAAGTAAGATTGAAGGAATGTTCATATGTATATTTAGTTGCAAGCAAGACTGCCTGACTGGGCATATAGCCTGAATGAGTGGGCAAGTTCCGTCTTCGACCTAGGTCAATGTGTAACTAGAAAGTCCTGCTGCTGGTCTTCCGTCTAGTCTTCCAGTTTGATTGAATTGATCCGTCTTCGTCGACCGAATGAGTCTCTCAGCCCGGGAGTGATGTCATCTCCTTTCCTCTTCTGCTGTTGAAAGGTCTGTGCCAACTCGGGCAAGGGGACTGACTCCAAGGGAAGCAACGTCTAATGCACGTGTAGTTCCGGCAAGGGCAGTTAAGACCCACTTTCTAGAGAATCTGTCCCTGCTGCTCTAGTTCCATAGGCGCTTTGTTGCCCATGTGAGAAAGAGAATAGTTGTTGTTAGCAGTTGGCGCTACTCAGATTCTGTTGGTGTTAAGGGTGATTAGGAGTGAAACTCCGTCTAGTTAGGCCAGGACAGCTACGGTAAAGAACCTAGGCAATATGCTATGTCTGCGTCTATCCTCGCTGTCAGGGCAGCTTCAGGCTTTGAAGCAGGCTTACTTCCTGCAGTGGTAGCGACTACCGATGTGTAAAGATCAACTTCTCTTTCTATTGCTAAGTCCTCAGTGTAAAGAAAAGCGTTTAACCAGTAGTTAGAGTTACGAGCGTCAGTTGCTAAGGGTGGTTAGCCCAGGGCTGCTAAGGCAAAGGTGCTATTTGTAAAGTCCCTCCCGGATTCCGCCCCCAACTCAAAGAAAGAAAATCGAATCTATCCCTTATTGAAAGTAGGTTATGAAGTAGAGGCAGACCATAAGGAAGAGAAGGATTTCTGTCAATAATGGAATAGTAGGAATCGCGCATTGGAAAGTGTCCTATGGTGATCTAATAGCTTTGGAAAGAAGCCAAGAAAGATCATACGCTCATTCAGAATCAAAAACGGAAAGGAAAGAGATTCAATTTCCCCCTGTTGGGACAACGAATGACAGGGATTGATGACTTCAAGCTTCAAGTAATGATCTGGATCTTGATGTGATTTATAGCATTGGAATTTCCTACTTCTACTTCTCTCTCTCAAGGGATTGAGATCTACTTATTTACGCTCATCTTTTCTTGACCGACAGTCTCAGCGAAGAAAAAGAAGAAAGTGGTCGAAAGTCACATAGAAGAGGCATTATCCCCAGCTGAGGTGGGATACGATCCAGCAACTTGTTAGGAGTAGGTTTTGGCTTGCCCCTTTCTATGTTATTAGTAAGATAGGTTTGGAACCCTTTCCCTTTTTTAGAATAATGAAAATAATAAGGTTAGCTTCCAAAGCTCCTTTCTTCAGCTGGTGCGCAGGAGCGCACTTTCGCTTTCCCCTTAACAAGGGAGTGTAATGAATGGGGATCCCCCGCCTGCAGTCTTCTCTTCCTATCACTTCACTTCGTTCGAAAAGATGATCTCATCGGACCTCACCGGGCCGGGCGAAGGGGAAAGAAGGGATGGGTGGTCCGGGAACAACAACGGGAGAGGGCTCGTAGCCCCCCCCTCTCCCTCTTCCCCACGCCTATTTGTTCTCCCAGCCCCGGAGAGATGCAGAACTCTTTTTTTTTGAAAAAGATGAATAGATAGAGCCATGATACATCCCGGAATATTTGAAAGGTAAATAGACTCTTTTCGTCCCCTTTTCGATGTCTGCCTCAGGACCTATGTGAATGTTTTGGAATGGGGATGTTTGCCTTTATGTAACAAGTAGACCCACGATACGGACTAATAGATGTTCCTACTCTTACCCATAAGTAAGATCTATTCCTAGTTGGTCAGTTCCCCACGACACGGCTTCTCGCTTTTCATGAATGTGTCTCCCCCTCTGCTTATGTGAGTTTGACCCTCCTTTGACTCTGCTTGCTTTTGACTCCCTATGAGCCATTTTACGACCTGACTTTTTCGGAGGGTCGGCGGGACATGGGAGCCTCAGCTCATGCATCGGTTTACCGAAATCACCTCCGCTATCCCACTTCCTTCTATTCAAAAAAAAAAGGCGAGCAGCCCTTAAACAAAAAGGCCCTAAGAGGGCTCTTCTTTATATATTACATAAGCCCTAAAGTAGGTAGGCCCGAAAGCCGAACTCAGCAACTTGTTAGGAGTAGGTTTTGGCTTGCCCCTTTCTATGTTATTAGTAAAGCGCTAACGCCCTATCTATAGTAAGGGGCCTTTTCAATAAGGCTCGCGTAGGGGCGCTCACCTTTTTTGGCTCCCTTCGCTCCACTAGCCTTGATTGGCGGATGGAAGTACCAAGGTACGTCTGGTGCTATCGTATATAAGATCACGCCTGCATTTAGGAGGATCTTTCCCTCTTCAACAAGCCGGTGGTGATCCCACTTTCGAAAGAGAGTCTCGACGCGGCGGTGTACACGTAGCTGCATATCGGATCCCGTCACTGGCTACCGCTTTCTTTCCTACCGGACCGGAGGCGGCCGAGAATGTTATGTCAAAAGGACCAACGACGATGAAAGAGGAGTAGGAGTAGGACGGAATCGAATGATTGATTACGAGATAGACAATGAGACAAAGCCAAGAGGGGAGAGCACTTAGACAATTCACTTTGAGTACAGGGAAGTCTGCTGGTAGGAATTCCTCAGGGCGTATTAAGGTTTTTCACCGAGGGGGTGGATCGAAGCGATTGCAGCGAAGAATTGATCTGAAACGAAGCACTTCGTCTATGGGCATTGTAGAAAGGATAGAATATGACCCTAATCGTTCTTCTCGAATCGCTCCAGTACGATGGATCGAGGGGGTGCAGCTAGGCCGCCAGAGGAAATGCAACACAATAGAAGAGTTCGCTCCACCGCGTAAGATCCTCGAACCTACCACGACCACCATCCGCGGTCCATTTTCGTTCTCTTCCCTGCCCGGGAAGGTGGATCAAAGAAAGGTAGCTTCCTTCTCTCCTGGACTGATGGCGGCTTATGTAGTGGTCGGCCTTCCCACCGGAATGCCTCCTTGGTCGAAAGGCCCCTTTACTAGTAAGGGCGCAGGAAGCAAAAAAACTTACGCGAAGGACGTTTTCTTCTCCGCCCTCTCCTCTCCAAAGGCCAAGGGAGAGACTGCACCCCTTTCCTTCGGTAGCTCTTTTGGTTTCCCAAGGATAGCGGTAGCTGGGGCAAAGCCCGCTTTCTTCGCTCCGCGAATGAGAGAGAAAGTCAGAGGAAAAAACACGTTCTTTCTTTGCGAGATCCGAAAGTGGAGAACGCATAGCATTCTATGGGCACATAGGATCAAACGTAAAGCAGCGCTTTCTTGGCAGAGTTTTAGGCGGCAAGAGACTGACGGGCTTGTTGGAGCTGCTGAGCATAACGAATCGAAGCCGAAGACGGATCAAGGTAGCTTGCCTGCCAAGCCCATAGGCGAAGGGACGAAGGATGGAAGGTGCAAAGTCGATCGTGCACCTGTCGTGTGACCCGTTGGTCCTAAGCAATGTCTTGCGCGAAGCGACCCACCTAGAAAGAGCTCCCTTTTATCTTAGGGTTAGGGGGGGGACTAAAATGGAACTTCGATCGGATGCGGGTATCCAATCCCGCCGCTGAGATGTCCAGCGGATTCCTGGGCCTTGACGAATGGCCGGCCACCTTTTACGTTAGAAGAGCAAAAGGCCCAGGGCATTGCAGGATGAACCAATGTGAATGAGTGTAAGCTTCGTTGCCCGAACACGATTGGTGCTGACCACACTAGGTGCTACCGTGGTAGCAAGAGAGGCCAGGCGGTGACAATTGAGAGGTTGTCACTGAGCATTCCTAGTCACACGGGAAGAGAGGTCAAATGGCAAGGCAAGGCCATACGCCCGTTTGGCTCCTCGCGGAGTATAGCTCACATCCAAACATCTGATTGGGGAACGGGGCAACGCCCATGAAGCTCCGGCGGAAAGGTAAGGCCTGCCAGGCCGTATGCCCATGGGTGCAGGATTCTTCGAAAAAGCGCGGGCTGACTCGGAGACCTGGGACCTTGGCTTAGCAACGAATGAAGGGAAGCTCTTCGAGCTTTCTCCGCCAGCGGCTTATGTAGTGGTCGGCCTTGCTCGCTAAGTTTCGCTTCCCTCCCCCCTTCCCTTATTAAGTGGAAGGTCTTCACTTAGTAGTCGGCATTCTATAAGCGACTTGTCGAGTCTACGAAGCTTTGCTTCTTGTAGTCGGCCCGTAATGCCTCCCTTCATTTGCTTGCCTCCTTCTAGCTCAGAATGCCGACTACAAGACTACGACTACAGAGGCATTCTGGTGGGAAGGCCGACCACTACACGGCTCTATACCAAGTCATGAGCGATAGCGAAGCCAAGCTGCCGCCTATAGGCGAAGGGAAGAAAGCCCGACGAAGGCCTATGCTACAGTAAAAAAGAAAGTACGTTAAGGTTAGGAAGTCACTTAGCCGTCTACAAAGAGAAAGGTGTCGGTACGAAGTCACGTCAGGTGTGGATATAGACTAGGCTATAAGGAACGGAGTCTTAAACTATGGACCGAGACTACACTAAGGAACAAGGAAGCTTGACTGAGCAAAGAAGTCAAGGAACGAAGCAGCTTCTCTAATAGCCCCGTTGAATAGGAGGACGAAGGCTTTTTGAAAAAGTGTTTTTTTTCTTGTAAATGCATTTTTTTTCTATTTAGAGAGAGGGGGCTTCAAGTTCTTAGGAAGAGCCGTACGAGGCAGCTCACGTACGGTTCGGGAGCCGAGCCCCAGCACAGGGGCTTAGGTCAACACTTATATAATAGCCAGTCATCAATTGGAAGCGGGCAAGATGGTGATGAATTGCGATTGGTCTAAACCTTCGACCAGCGACTTATTGCGACCCGCCCAGAATACCCATACATACTAAGACCTTGTTCACACAGAGAAGAAAGGCCGAGTGGAAGGGGGCAGTCAGCTGGCTGCTTCTTGGCCACGCCCCCCTACAACTAGATATGACATACTTCATCTAAATTCTCAAATAGTAAATTGCATACAGTTATCCGATATACGTATAGGAACATGGGTACATGATATTGAATGTCATCCAGGTCAAGGCGCAAAGCTGGCTCGAGCTGCAGGAACTTTTGCTAAAATAATGAAGGAACCAGCACCCCCTACACTCTCTCTTAGGCTTGTGCGGCTACTATTGGTATAGTTTCCAATCCCAATCATGGTGCACGTAAGCAACAAAAAGCTGGGCAAAGCCGGTGGTTAGGCAGACGCCCCATTGTTTGTGGTGTTGCAATGAAACCAGTGGATGATCCTCATGGAGGAGGTGAGGGGCGCACGAAAGGAGGTAGACCTTCGGTGTCACCTTGGGGGAAGCCCACCAAAGCTGGATTTCGGGCCGGAGTGGGGAAAGGCAGAAATGAGTTCATGCCATGACGATCTATATGGAAGGGCAGTTTTCTTGATGCATTCCTGTTGAGAATGAAGAAGAAAATTAAGTGTGGAAAAAAATTATGCATTTATATATATATATATATATATATATATTTATGTATATACACGTGGTGTGTCCCTCGCGTGCCGTATCCCCATTTGTTTAGAAATACCGTGTGTCCGTGTCCGTATCCGTGCTACATAGGTTCTTTGTCAACAAGTGTAGAGACCTAAGAGACAATTGGAGCAAAGATATGAATCCCTCAATCCCACCGAAAGTTTATCTCTTTCTTATTTTGTTTTGTTCTTGTCCCTTGGTCTTTACAAAGCTTTTCCTGTCTTTTTCCATGGCCAGGTTTTAAGGGAGTTTAGACTGGCTGATTGAACATTGCTGCTGGAACTGTAAAATGTGTAGCTTTGGCGTAGGGCTCCTCTCTCTCTTTGATGTTTTTGAAGAGTGTATTTTCTTTCAGTATTGGTCTAGATACGTTGGAAGTGAAGTGTGGGAATGTGAGGCGGATGAGCCGGGGTGACCGCTCTACCCAAGTTTAAAGAGTTCTTTAGAATTATAGTAGCTTTTTTCAAAAACTTCTAGATTGCATAAGTTCGTCTGCCCACCTTATCCATCCATTCAATAGTTTCTGAAAAGTTTAATATCCTCCTCCTAAGGTTGTATGCATCTATAAAAAACATAACAATGCATTCTATAGTTTTCTTTTTGAAATGGATATGAATGCACAAAGCTGTATGCATAACCAAACCAAACTGAGCCTTGTGTCCTCGTATGCATGTATAGTTATATTTGACCATGTTCTTGTAGTTGTATAGGTTGCTTGAAAATATCTGCAATAATTCTTGAGATAATATTTTTATTGTTGATATTGATAGAAATTAGTGGTGCCTTTCATATATCACAATCTATCTATATTTCTATATTATCTAACAGCTATGTAGCACCGACACTCCAAAAGGGCGCCGTGTCCACGTATTGGACATGGGGACACGCGGGGACACGTATTAGACACGCCACGTGGCGTGTCCAATAATTTTTATTATTTTTTGATAGGGGACACGGCGAGGACATGGCCGGGGACACGGCTAGGGGTCAAAATGTAACATTTTTTAAATTTTTGGGGGTTAATATGAAATTATTCAAAACATTTGGGTTAAACTGTAATTATGCCTTTGAAAAAAATTTATACAATTTGTGAAATTATTCATATACAATGGTTCATAAATTTTTTTTTTTATATATGTACATACATTTATTTTTATTTATTTATACACTTGACGTGTCCCCCGCCGTGTCCGTATCCCCATTTTTTTAGAATTGCCGTGTCCTTGTCCGTGTTCGTGCCCGTATCTGTATCCGTGTCCGTACTGCATAGTCTAACAGTGTTCGTGCCCGTATCTGTATCCGTGTCCGTACTGCATAGTCTAACAGAGTGGAAAATGTCTTGGCATTCAAACAAGAGTAACTCTTTATCCGTTTGATCACCTTTTATGTAAGGTTTTAGCCATCCGATCACTTCTTTTTAAAAAATAGAGCATATTCTCCTAATAAATCTAACCCCCTTTCTCTCCTCACTTTTTAGGCAACGCATCCCTATTTAAAAGTTGAGTGTTATGATCAAATAAGAAAATATCTCAAAATTTTAATTGATGTTGTGTGTATGTGTAGATTACATTTGTCGGGTATAGTAATCGGTTCGAACGGGTATTTTATTTAAGTTAGTTTGGGAGAGTAAAAGGTGTATAGGGTATTAATTAACCCTAAACGAGAGAGCTTTATTTATATTGTGGAGTGACATATTACATGACTCAACTAGCCAATGTGGGATAAAGACTAAAGACTAAACTCTATTCTAACACTCCCCCTCAAGCCAGAGAATAAATATCACAGAATCCCAGCTTGTTACGTAACAACTCTAAACGTGGTTTAAACAACGGTTTGGTAAAGATATCTGCCCACTGAGCTCCTGCAGAATCGAAGGGAGTAGCCAATACACCACCATGACCATCTATCTTTTCCCGAACAATGTGACAATCTACTTTAATATGTTTGGTTCTCTCATGAAATACTGTATTGCTGCCTGATTATCACAATACATAGGAATTGGTAACTGAATGCCATATCCTAACTCCTCGGGCAAAGCTCGCAACCATACAACCTCACATGTAGTATGAGCCATTACTCGGTACTCTGCTGCTGTGCTAGATCTTGCAACAACAGTTTGGCTTCGCTTCCAATAAGTCAGTCTCCTCTAGAATATCCAATTCATACTTCCTTAGGGACAAACTAATCCCTTCTTTGGATCTCGCTACGTCAATACCTAAGAAATATTATAGCTTACCCAAATCTTTGGTATGAAACTGCTCATCAATACCTTTTTTATCACATAATGATCAAAATGAGAGTGACGCATACTAAACTCTAATACAACATCACTAAACCTGCTGAACCAAGCTCGAGGTGACTGCTTAAGACCTTAGAGGGCTTTGCGAAGTCGACACACCTGAGAACGCTCCCCCTGAGCAACAAACCCAGGAGGTTGCTCCATATATACCTCCTCGAGCTGATGACCACGTAGGAAAGCATTCTTAACATCCAATTGGTACAAGGGCCAACCAAGGTTGGCGGCCATATAAATAAGAACCCGAACAGAGGCAGTTTTTGCAACAGGGGAAAAAGTCTCTGCATAATCAACCCCATACGTCTGTGTATAGCCTTTGGCCAAAAGGCATGCCTTGTACCGTTCGACATTGCCATCTGGATTATACTTTACTATAAATACCCATCGACATCCAACAATAGACTTTCCTGGCAGAAGAGGAACCAACTCCCAAGTGCCATTTGCATGGAGAGCAGACATCTTAGCCTCCATTGCTGTCTGCCACTCAGACAAAGAAAGGGCCTCCTGTGCAGTGTTAGGTACATGTATAGAGGAAATTGACGAAGTGAAAGCACGAAGAGAAGGAGATAAGTGATTATAGGTAGAGGTGGCAATCTCAACCCATATTTTTTAACCCGTCCAAATCCGCCCACTTATAACCCAACCCAATCCGCCCATATTGTATAATGGGTTATGACCCATACTTATATGGGTTTAGGTGGGTTAAAAATGGGTTCAATACGAGTTGGGATTAAAAAACCATAGACCAACCCAATTCACTGCTTGAAAGTTGAGAGTACTGGAACTTGAAGATGACGGGTAGAAATTCTACCATAGAGTTATGTCCACTCACTGCTTTAGATTTTTCCATTGCTTGTAGCAGCCATAAAATAAAAATTCGGGAAATTAAAAAAAAAACAAAACAAAACAACTTTCAAACAATTTTACTATTATTTTTACGTTGCCATTTTGCTAAACGAAAAAACTAAGGAAATCGACGAGGCAGATCGACTATGCGTACCAACGGTGGGCCCCACATGGATGATCCGAGACGTTCAATACTTTTCTACCTCTCCAAAAGTGTACGTGCAGAAATTGAGCGGGAAAGTTCCATCAAAACTGGATTATTAATTTGATGGTGCGACTCAAATTCACTTGTTATATACTACTCCCTCCGTCCCAAATTGCCTGCCCCCTACGAAAAGTCGTGCAATTTTTGGATTGAAAAATAAAGTACTTTCGAGCATCATTTTTAAAGTTTCTTTACACCAAATTAAAGTAATTCATGAGCTCTTTAATATGGTGTGAAGAAATTCAAAAAATTATACCCGAACGTATTTATTTTGGAAAATTCTAAAATCAGCCCAATAGGCTGACAATAATAAGTGTCTGAATGTGTATTAAAGGGTGTAAACAGTACACAGAAATATGTGTTTTCCTTGTCTTCTAATGTACTTGTCGCCAGCCCAGTGGATTGACAATAGCAAGACCGTTTTATTTTTTAATCTCAAAATTGCAAGTCTTTCCGTAAGGGTCTAGCAATTTGGGAAAGAGGGAGTAATACTCTGTTTTGGTTGCAGAAATACAAGACGAAAATAAGTGAACTTATGTCATAATGATTTTTCTGCACGGAATTACTTTTTTTTTTTGAATAGCAGAGTTGCACGGTACGTGTTTATAATGTTTATAAAAGGTTTTGTTTCTAAATTTTTGATATTTTGTTTATAAGGCAATTATTTACCTTTTTCCACATTCTCTCTCTTTTTCCATTGCTTTATGAGGATCCAAGTAGGGAAACAAAAAACAAGCAGGGGGTTACCTGGTAGTATTTCTATAAAAAGGGTAATTGCTTGTTAAATTAGTTATTTAGTCAAGTAATTTCAAGAGTTGGGAGTCATATGTATGGCGAGGAGAAAAGGGAAAACAGGTTCGGTTGGGTTTGGGTATGGCTTGACCCATATTCGACCCAACCCATCTCAACCCGTCTAATATTGACCCGTATTCAACCCACCCATATTCAACCCATAACCCGTTTCAACCCGCCCAAACCCGCCCATTTGCCACCTCTAATTATAGGAGACATAGTGAGATATGGGATAAGTAGTGCAAGTACAAGTACCTTTACAGAGGGCAATAGGAAGAACAATGGAGGGTGACAAAGGAGAACCGACGGGATCTTCAGTCAGAGGAGGTGTGGGGGCAGGCACTGGTGGGGCTGTTAACACTCTTTGCCAACGAACATATACCTGTAAGGGTTTCACAGGAGGAACAGTAGGAACAACTATAGGAAATATAGACTTAGCCTCCGGTGAGTTAACTGGAGTGAGTGTACCCGAGAAGAAGGGCAATGACTCATTAAACGAGACATCACCACACACAAAGTGACGATGAAGAGAGGGTGAATAACACTTATACCCTTTCTAAGTGCATGAATATCCGATAAATACACACTGGATTGATCGGGGGTCAAGTTTGTTCCGACCGGGATCCATTGCATGAACATAGCATGTGCACCCAAACATCCGAAGAGGTAAGGTGTAGAGAGGACGACCAAGAAATAAAATTGTGTGAGGTATCTGACCACCAAGCACGGTGGATGACATATGGTTGATCAAGTAGCAAGTTGTTAGAACATCACTCCAGTAAGACTGCATTTGAATTAACATGGCACGCATAACTTCTGATAAATGCCAGATTATGCGTTCGGCAACCCCATTTTGTTGTGGAGTCTGAGTGCAAGAAGACTGGTGAATTATTCTATGATCGTCAAAAAAAATGAGAAAGAGTATTATGAAAATATTCACGTGCATTATCTGAACATAATATACAAATGCAAGTATCAAACTGAGTCTTTATTTTTGTGTAAAATGAGTTAAATATAGAAGACAACTCTGATCTCTCTTTCATCAGAAAAAGATGTGACACGAGAAATCATCGACAAAAATAACATAATACTGAAAACTAGAAACACTGGGAACATGAATGGGACCCCAAATATCCGAATGTACTAACTAAAAAGGACGCGACACATGACTCTCTAGGATGAAATGACACTCTATGATGTTTACTAAACTCACAGTCCTCAACTCCTTGCAGGGCAAAGCCTCAACACGGCTACATGAAGGTACTAGTTGTTTAAGGTTCTGAAGGGATGGATGACCAAGATGACAATGATGTTGATTGAAGAGAAACAGAGCTGAGGTGAATATCATCAGTTAAATAATACAGGCCACCACGTTTTGCACCGCCCTCAATTTTCCTCCCCGTCTTGAGATCTTGAAACACACAATTATCAGGGAAGAATGTAACAGAGCAATTCCAAGACTTTGTAAGGTTACTAACAGACATAAGATTTGATGAAAACGAGGGACATGCAATACGAAATCCAAAGTCAGATAATAAGTAACAAGAACAGAACCCAAACCAGTAATATGAGTGGTAGACCCATCGTTTATCAATGGACTGAATATGATCAGATGCGCCTGAATCAATAATCCAAGGAATAGAAGAACGAGAAGATCCCAACAATAATCAACTGTATGATTGTTGCCATTACAATAAGTGCAATGTTGAGGAACACAACCACGACTATGATTGTGATTGCCTGCACCTAGTGTACGACCACCTCGACCAGAATTGCGGCTAATATTAGGGCCACCATGACCAGAACTACCACGACCATCTCGCCCTGACTTACGGGAGAAAGTCCTAGTTGTGTCAGAAGGTAACTGTGCAACAACTAGAGGAACTGAACTAGAAGCCATTCCAAACGAAACTCAACAACTCACAAATTGTGGGAACCTCCTTCAATATAAATGCAAACCCACTCCAAACAAACACAACAACCAGCAAGAAAAACCAACGAACTGACCAACTAACAACCAACTACCAAACAGACGAAACAACTATCAGGCCTCAATCACAACAACCATGAACTAAGATCAGCCACAAAATTAGCAACTAACAAATCACCGAAACAACCACTAGCATTAATAGAAGGACGCTAAACAACACCAACTCCACACCAACTCTTGAGTTTAGTTCACTGCTATAATCAAATGTACATACCATAGATCTGCAGATCCATCGGAGTAGCCCGAGACTCCATATCAACATTAGAAACAGAGATTGATATCAACAGCAGAGACAGAACTTGATAAACATAGCAAATGGAACCTGAAACGAATCCTCTGTATATCCAATACCTTGAAGCAAGCACAGAACATCACACAACACGATTTCCCGCACCTCAATGGTGAGATCAGTAGAAAGCGAGCCCAGAATACGAGATATAGGGCCTGTTCAACTCAATCTGAGTTATTTCACACTCATTTGGGGTCTTTCAAACACGTTTTGAAGCTTTAGAGTTGATTCAAACAAGATTTGGGTGATTTCAAACTCAATTTAGGTGATTTCGAACAGGGATTAGGGATTTCAAAGGTTAATTTAGGGTTTTCGAAGGTCAATCGTGAGTTTCGAGGGTCGATTTAGGGCTTCCGCTGGTTTTCGAGGGTATACAAGTACTAGGTCATGGTTTTGAGTTTCATGGAGTTTTCGGCTGGGTTTCATGAGATTTAGGTTTTTGATTGACAGATTTATAGGTGAGAGGTTTCGGGATGGGCTATGGTGGATGACGAAGGTGGGCTAGGGTTTTGACTCTTGTGATGGTGGCTGCGATAGTGTATGGCAACGGAAGTGGCAGTTAGTTGGAAAGGTTAAGGGTTGTGGTGGTTTAGAATTAGGGTTAAGGTGGGGCTCTGATACCATGTTGTTTGGGAGAGTTAAAGGTGTATAGCGTGTTAATTAACCCTAACACAACAAAGCTTTATTTATATTATGGAGTGACATATTACATAACTCAACTAGCTGATGTGGGATAAAGACTAAAGACTAAACCCTATTCTAAGAAAGTCGAGACTATAATACGTTCCTACGTGCTTTTAGGCACAGGCATCCGCTAGTTTTCAATATGTTTGCTTACCTTACGTTGAAATTCTGTGTTGGTCCGTGGGCAGAGGTGGGGTGTCAATCATATGGGGAAGGAATGTATTCCAGAAGTTTTGTATGGGTAATTTGTTGCTACATGTTGGTCAATTGAACTCTCCTCCATTTGCTGTACATGTTCGAGTCCCTAGTTATATCTCTATAGCTTCGAAGCCATTCTCTTCAAATTGAATGCTTTCGTTTGTGACCTAAACCCCAGGAGTCACCATTTGAATCATACTAGTAAGCTTCACCTCACATGGTCGGCTGCATATGTCTCAGATTCATCTAGTTCCTATGTCTGATGACACGTGGACATCCTATAATAGTCTTATTGCAAAATATATTTCTTCTCTTTTGAGGAACAAATATCCTAAGTAATTGAGTTTTCCATCTATAATATGATACGAATATTTATGCACAGTTAAATGGTAAAATCGAATTATATTTTCACTCAAGTGTTGAGTGTCCAATATGGGCTGCTTCATACATTAAACTTTAAAGTCCAGGAACATGAGGTTTTAGGCCTCTTATGTGGTTTTTGGTAGGTCTACAATATTTTGCTGGTTTAAGTTTATTATATTAGATTCCCATTTCTTTGTCAAATTCTCTAGTGTAGGATTTGTACGATAGTGTGGGTATACGATATATCCCGCAACCAGATGCACCTTCTCCAAGAACCCCGCCGGTGACCACCTCCAGGAGGAGCGTGCCTCCTCCACGAATATCCACCTCTAGGAGGAGCATGCCTCCTCCACGAATATCCACCTCTAGGAGGAGCACGCCTCCTCCACAAAGTTTACCTCCGGGAGGAGCATGCCTCCTCCATAAAGACCTACCTCCGGGAAGAGCATGCTTCCTCCACAGAGATCTACCTCCGGGAGGAGCATGCTTCCTCCACAGAGATCTACCTCCGGGAAGAGCATGCCTCCTCCACAGAGATCTACCTCCGGGAGGAGCATGCCTCCTCCACAAAGTCTACCTCCAGGAGGAGCATGCCTCCTCCACAAATATCCACCTCCAAGAGGAGTATGCCTCCTCCACAAAGTCTACCTCCAGGAGGAGCATGCCTCCTCCACAAAGTTCACCTCCAGGAGGAGCATGCCTCCTCCACAAGATTTACCTCCGGGAGGAGCATGCCTCCTTCGGCGTGTTCACATACGGTCGAACAACAAATTCTCCCTCAACATCAAGAACATCGGCGATACTACCCCGCACATCCCGGACGCCACTTCCGGACCATCGCGCCGACCGACATACATTTCGGCACGGTTCCCCCTTCCCTTCACCATCGTCCGCCCCAAAATCATTCGGTTCCGGTGCAACCCTAGGAAACCGCTCAAACAAGAACATATGAAGAAAGTTGGTGGCCACAAATCGGCAAGTCATACCTCCCACAAGAACGGCGCGCCGCATCATGAAGCATGTCTAATCTTTTGAACGAAGTCCCCAAAAACAACGGGGCCAACGGTACAGACTCCCCGGCAGCAAGGATTGCCACAAGCTCAAACAATGTCGTATCAACACCATCCTTGGGAGAACCAGGAAAGATGTACCAAGTTAGCCAATAGGCTAAGAACGCCGCCAAACGTGCTGGTTCTTTCAACCCCGGTCCATCGGTTACTACATGAGCCTCCTCCCCGGCCTTCGCCGCACCCAAATCCTTATACCAATATCGTGCCCATTCTGTAAAGGTGTTTTTCACTCCATTGTGGCCCTTCTCCCGGCGAACGAATTTCCGTAGCGCATCAACCACACCTTGCTGTGAAGGAGAAAGTCTCCCGGAGGACGGATCAACTTTTCCTACCATAAGCAGCCTGAGCAGGCAGCCTACATCCTCCAAAGTGGGTCCGGTCTCACCCCAAGCTACCGGAAGAGTATGAGAATCGCTACTCCATCGGGACACCACAACATCCATCCACTTCCGCTCCCGCAGAATCACCAATCGCAAACTATTCACCACAGAATGATGGATATCGGCTTTTCGCAATAACTCCACGAAGTCGGCATTCCCCAAAATATCATCTGCCCAAATTGGGAACGCGGCAGGAGGAACAACATAATTCCTGTAAGCAGACAAGCAGTGTGGAAACTCACCACGCTCAACCTGAAACTTCAGAACTGACTTCGGAGAAATAAAATAACCCTCCTCCACCGCAATTTCCTTGAACCCTAACAACGGCTTGTCAACCACTTTCCCAACCTCTGCATCCGCCTCTACTAAGTGCCACAATTTATCGCCGCCGCCAAGATAGGGTGCCCAAAACCAGAATTCCGGACCAGGCAAAGGAGGAGGTGGCTTGTCTTTCTCTGTTTTAAGGGATCTGTTGGATTTGAGAGCCCTGGAAGAAGCACGTTCCTGCCGTGATTCTACCACGGTACCGGCACGCCTAGTGACAAGAAGCTTGGGTCGCGCCGTCATACTTTTCAACAATAATATGTCCGAACCCCGGCACCTGTCAGACAATTACCAAACAAGACAATCAAGATTCAATTCTGCGAGGGAAGGGCGCCGCATGCATCCCTTTTGCACCCTTGACAGGAACAAGAAGATTTCATTTTTTTAGCAAGGGGAGAGAGCCGAATGCATCCCCTTTACACCCTTGGCCAACAACAAATATGCATCATCAAGGAGGAAGCACCGTGGCACTCCGCTTGCTCCCCTGGCAAAAATACAACTTTTAAATGCGATAAATATTACCTCCAAGAAGCTTTCGGCAAAGTCACAATATCTGAACTGCTTGTGCCTTTGCGAAATCCGCCGCACGAATCGGTTGCGGTGCCTCCACCAAACCTCCTCCTCCGGCACACACCCTCGTCGCCGGAACTCACCTGCCCGATTTAACCCAACTCGCCGTACGGAGCCTCCCGTTGTCGACCCGCCTTTTTCCTCCTCGGTACAATCCCAGCCGAAACCCCTAACCTCCCTTGTTGCCGAAATCTTCAACCCCTTAAAATCCCTTATGCCGAAACCTTAAACCTCCCTCATCAGCAATACCTCCCCTACCGAAGATCTAGACCTCTTACCATTTTAATTCCCCACGCTGATTACCCCCTCCTCCCGTTCGATCGCCTCCTCCGCCCACCTTTCTAGCAGAAACCCTAGACCTCCTCCATTGTCGAAACCCCCAATTCTTCCAAAACCCTCCTACTGACCCGAAACCTTCCTACCGAAACCCAATGATCCTCGCCCACGATCGCGGTAACCCTCAGCCCACGATCGCGCCTCCTCCCTACCTCTCGGCCCAGATTTCCAACTCCTCCCATGCGATCGTGATCTCCTTCCCTCTCTCTCCCTCTCTGCTTGTCTCTCTCTCCTTACTAGGCCGGAGTCCCTTTCTTTCTAATTCTGTCGCAGAAAGAAACAAAAAGGGAGGGAGCGAGCTGTAGTAAAAAAAAAAAGGTGGAGGAGAGACTTTGAAATTTAATTTTCTTTTCCAGAAGGGTAGGACTTGGGCCGATGTCACCTCCTCCCTATATAAAGAACCCACTTCCTCGGAGAATATCAAAATTCTATCCTCCCTATATAAAGAACCCACTTCCTCCGAGAATATCAAAATTCTAGGAAGTCCACTTTCTCTCTCTAAAAAAAAAATCACAAGGCTCTCAGACTTCTTCACTCATTTGGGTAGAAAGTAAAAATGAGAAGGTGAAATGAAATTTATACTACTACTCCTCGCAAACTAAAGAGTCACACCATTTTTGGAACGCAAGGACGTCCTTCCATATTCCTAACCCTATGACAAAATATGAATCCTTCCATAAAAAGATGTTGTGAAGACCCAGTGGATATACAATACAAGGGGACATTATTGCCCGCACACACGGTGTGGGCGACTTGTATATGTGCCCAAGGGGACATTAATGTGGGTATACGATACACCTCACATCCGGACGCGCATCCTCCATAAGCTCTACCGGCGACCCATCTTGGGAGGAACAAGGTTCCCTCCATAGTCTGATTATGCCCGCACACACTCATCTCGTGACACGAGTATATGCGCGCAAGGGGACTTAATGTGGGTATACGATATATCCCGCAACCAGATGCACCTTCTCCAAGAACCCCGCCGGTGACCACCTCCAGGAGGAGCATGCCTCCTCCACGAATATCCACCTCCTGGAGGAGCATGCCTCCTCCACGAATATCTCCACAGAGATCTACCTCCGGGAGGAGCATGCCTTCTCCACAAAGATCTACCTCCGGGAAGAGCATGCCTCCTCCACAGAGATCTACCTCCGGGGGGAGCATGCCTCCTCCACAAAGTCTACCTCCAGGAGGAGCATGCCTCCTCCACAAAGTCTACCTCCAGGAGGAGCATGCCTCCTCCACAAAGTCTACCTCTAGGAGGAGCATGCCTCCTCCACAAAGTTCACCTCCAGGAAGAGCATGCTTCCTCCACAAATATCCACCTCCAGGCTCCAGGAGGAGCATGCCTCCTCCACAAGATTTACCTCCGAGAGGAGCATGTCTCCTCCACAAATATCCACCTCCGGGAGGAGCATGCCTCCTCCACAGAGTTCACCTCCAGGACAAGCATGCCTCCTCCACAGAGTTCACCTCCAGGAGGAGCATGCCTCCTCCACAAAGTTCACCTCCAGGAGGAGCATGCCTCCTCCACAACGTTCACCTCCACGAAGAGCAAAGCCTCTTCCACAATACTAACTCCTGGGAGGCGCAAGCCTTCCTCCACGATCCTCACCTCCGGGAGGAGCAAGGCTTTCTCTACAAACCTTGCTTCTGCCGAAGCAAGCTTATTCCACAAACTCCGCCTCCGGAGGAGCACCTATTCCAGGAACTCCCCACCCGTGGAGGAGGGAGGTCACCTCCGGGCACCTCACCTCCTACTTAACACTTTGAAGACTCCACGAGTACTTAAATGCGACTCTATACACCATCCTAGGCCGGGAGCAGGGTCTAGGTACCTCGCTCGGGAGCTAAGGAGGAATGTGGTTTGGAGGCTAGAGCAAGGGTTTGTCAAGGAGGACGAGCTTGCCTCCGGCAAGCTCTAACTTGACCGGTC
>JAOTQK010000012.1:13360604-13370731 GCA_025642025.1 Rhododendron ferrugineum | reverse complement strand
TCACTCAAGCCTTATTCGACAACATACAATATTTAATTTTATGATCTATGTAGGCCCACCAACAGAAATTGCTAACACTATAATGTTCTCCACCCAATAAATGCTAAGCCAATTTCATCATGGGCTTTGTTCAGTGTCTTTGGTTGCTTATAAAATTCAGCTCACGTGAACTAATTGGACCGCGGGATCTGCTTTGACGCCAAACAAAATCTGACTTTGCACTTTGCGAAACCAATGGCTGAAATATGAACTGTTACTATTTTTTTTCTGCAAATTAATGATTCAATGTAAATGACCAAAAAGATAATAATAATTACCAATTAAGCACAAGAACTGACCAACAAATACTAAGTAAGGGAGGATAAATGAGTACATTTATGCACCTATCAATGCACCCTATGTGAAATGTGTTTTTACAGGCAAGCTTTAGTAGGATTTTTAAGGGAAAATAATGTTGTTTGCTCAAAGTTTCAAGTGCCTTTAAGCAAGAGCATTTGCTATTACATATGTGTGTGTGCATATGGGGCCAGTTCAAGCATTTAACAAAACTTTTGACACAACGTAATCGGAGCCCCACGCTAATAATCGGAGCTGTTCAATTTGTTTAGAACATGCTTTTAAAGATTTCTGTGGAAAATCAACTCATTCGCATGTCGGTAAGTGCTTGATCGAGTCATTCAGTTTTTATCCTGTCAAATTCATGGACAAATCCTGATCAAGCCCTTACCGATATTCGAATGAGTTGATTTTTAATGGGAACTCTTAGAAACATGTTCTAAACAAATTGAACGGCTATGATCATTTGCTTGGGACTCCAAAATGGGTCCCACACAAGGGTTTTTTACATTTTGTGTCAAAAGTTGTGTTATATGTTGTTTCCCTTGAACCGGCCCCATTGTTTATAACTTTATATTTATGTACGTATACATATATGTAATGCATATACAAATATATATATATATATATATATATATATATATATAGAGAGAGAGAGAGAGAGAGAGAGAGAGAGAGAGAGAGAGAGAGAGAGAGTGTGTGTGTGTGTGTTTTAGATACAAAAGGTTGAAGAATGGGAGTAAATGGATTCAATAGAGGGGTATTTCAGACTTCTTAGTTTGTTGTTAGCAGAGTGACGCGTGAGCATTGCTCTAGAAAACCATGAGTGGATTATGGGGTAAAGTATACAAGTCATGGAGGAAATCCGCATGATGCCTAAACCTCAAGGGGGTAAAGCGACTTTACCCAATAATGCATTTTTGGAATACTTGGTTTTCAGCTTCAAAAAGATCTGAATTAATTTTTAGTAGGTGGAACTGATTTAAAAAATTATTCACGAAATACATTTTTTGAT
The DNA here is from genome assembly GCA_025642025.1 of Rhododendron ferrugineum. Classification (NCBI taxonomy): domain Eukaryota; kingdom Viridiplantae; phylum Streptophyta; class Magnoliopsida; order Ericales; family Ericaceae; genus Rhododendron; species Rhododendron ferrugineum. Next base: position 13,369,380 of record JAOTQK010000012.1, on the reverse strand, counting down.
CCGTTCAAAGGTACGATTGTCAAAAATCGACAAACAAAATGAGATGGAGGGAGTAATACTCACGCCACTAGTTGATAGGATGATCCCCACAATTGAAGTTATTGGTAACATGGTTGAACAGTTTAAGCTCTCTTATGGTTTAGCAAACATTGCATCTGCACTCAAGCTATAACTTTTGTTCTGGGAAAGCATTCTATGCTGGTATCTTACGGTATGGCATTTTGCATTGTATACATTACAGGTGATTCAGAGAAGTTAGTGAAAGTTTTATTTGAGCTTGCTAGGCATCATGCACCTTCTACAATATTTCTTGATGAAATAGATGCAATCATTACTCAACGTGGTGAAGGACGTAGTGAGCATGAAGCAAGCAGGCGTTTGAAAACTGAACTACTTATTCAGGTCGTATTTGGACCTACCAGTACATCAATATACATAAAATCCATGTATACTGGCATGCCATTGCACGTAATTACATGAGAATCTTTTGGTAGAAAACCCTTCCCCCAGTCTTTTTTTTTCGGCCTTGCCTATTTATCACCACATCAGAAAGTCTATTGGCAAGAATATTAAAAATGGGAATGATGATGTAGAAACTTCACTGTGTACAGTGTAATTGTATCTTCTTATCCGGTTTAAAGGACGATTTCATTTGTAGTTTCTAGAAAATTGATAGGCTGGATTAAATTGCAGATGGATGGTTTGACCCGCACAGATGACCTTGTTTTTGTTTTGGCGGCAACAAACCTCCCTTGGGAACTAGATGCAGCCATGCTCCGGCGCCTTGAGAAACGGGTATTCTTTTGTGTGGTTAATTCGCATTATCTTTCCTGTAATTATTGTTAGAGCTTGTTCCTCATTGGTTAACTATTTCCTCGAAACCTAGTATATAAACTTAGGGTAGCCTCTCCACTCATTGCCAATTGGAGGCACTAGCCATTTCAAAGTCTGAAGCAATGGATGACCCAGACGACAATGATGTTGATATGGTGACACCGATGACCGAAGAGAAACTTATTGAGAATGAATGTCATCGGTAAAGTAATATAGGCCTCCACGTTCAGTACCCCCACCAATCTTCCTTCCCGTCTTTAGATCATGAAACACACAACCATGAGGAAAATATATGATGGAGCAGTTTTAAGGACTTCGTAAGTTTACTAATAGACATAAGATTAAATGAAAAATGAGGAACATGTAATACAGAGTCCAAAGTAAAAGAGGAAGTGGCAAGAACAGAACCAAACCAGTAATCTTAGTGGTTGAACCATCGGCTAAGGTAACACGAGATGGTTTACCAACTGGCGACCATAAAAGATAGTAGAAGTACCAGTCATGTTTGTGATCTGAAGCACCAGAATCAATAATCAATAACCCTTGCGTTGGAAGAATGAGAAGATGCAACACAAGCAACGTAGGGACTTGAGCGTAGTAGTGGAGGATGAAACCTGATTTGACACAAGGCGCTGATACTCCTTGGCAGAAATAGTCACCACAGCGTCGACAGTATGAGAAAGTGGCTCAACATCCTCAAAAGTAGCAACCAAATGAGCCTGAGGAAAACCATGAAGATCATAGCAAGACTCCACCATATGATTTGTTCCCCCACAATGAGTACACGATCTGGAACCACGGCCCCAACCACGGCCAACTCCCCCTGACATGCGACCCCCACGAGCACCAGAACCAAAGTCACGACCACCAAACCACGGCCAAAACCACAACCACTGAACCCAGAATCACAGCCATGGATGAATGAAGGACCAAAATCACTAGAAACCGGAAGCTAAGGCTGAACAATCAAGAAATGGCGCAGACACAAACACAGAAGACTATGAAGGCGACAAATGCCTCAGTGAGAGAAGGTAGATCTCAAGACCCCAAAAGCTGATTACTAACAGAACCATAAGAGGATGATACACCAGAGATGAACTGAGCAACTTGCATATGCTCACGCTAGCGCCACATAACCTGAACGTCAGAGGAAATCGGCTCACAGATATTAACCTCCTCACAGATACCACAAAACTTAGCATAATAAGACTCCAAAGATAAATTACTCTGTGAGATAGAGAAGGACCGATGAAGATCGTATGTGCGACGGATATTGTTAACACCAGAATACATCTCTTCGGCCTGTGTCCATACTTGTTTAGCTGTAGGTAAGAAGACCAACGAGCTAGCAATATGTTCTTCCATACTATTCCATAACTCAGATCGAATGCGGGCATCCTCAGCTACCCATGTCTGATACGTGGGACAAGAAAGGACAAGGCCTTTGTCCTACTTATACTGTATCTCACCCAGATAATAAACAACCTCTCCCGAAACTGTGAAGAACTGGACGAGCTACAAGTAATAGTAGAACAAGAAGTAGACTTAGACTCTTTTGTAGACATTTTTTTATGACAGTGGAGAGGCAACAAGTCAACCAACAACTAATCAATCAACCAATAATCAGGAAAGAATAACCAATGAATGTTATCACTCAGTCTAACACACTGAAGGTCTCCGGTTCAAATCTGGGCGACGCCAATTTGGCTTCCTTCTCCTTTTTGAATAACCAATGAAACAACTTCAACAATCAACTATGCAACACCAACATGATTACCAACACCATCAACAACGATAATTACTCAACAGTAACTCCATCAACAGCCGCAAGGAACATATGTGATCAACGAAACAGTCACCACAACAACCAATACACCACATGATATAGCTACTGGACAAGAATAACATGGGAAGTTACCAGGACGAGAGAAACATCAAAGGATATCGCGAAGAAAAGAATCAGAGAACAGATCTGAACAACCACAAACAGAACCGAAAATCACATAAAACAAGGCCTGGTGATGCTTGTCGGCGCCTGAAGGTGGTCGCCGGAGACGGACAAAGGTGAGAGGTGGGTTTTTGAAGGTGAGACCATCACTGGGCACGTGATTAGAAGGGTTTTAGGGTTCGAAAATCACTGGGTATGTGATTTCGAAGGGGTTTAGGGTTTGAAAATTATTGGGTATGTGATTTCGGAGAGTTATAGGGACCGAAAATCACTGGGTGTCGATTTTGGAAAGGTTTCGAGGGTCGTGGAGGGGGCTTTGTGGGTTGGTGAGGGCTGATTTAGGGGAATGACTACTGGATTAGGGTTTTTGGAGTTCGAAATCAGGTTTTCTATGGAGTTTTGGAGTTCGAAATTAGGGTTTCTAGGGATTTCGGGATTCAGGGGTTTCTACTGACGACTGGGTGGCGGGTGTTAAATAACCTTAACACGCTAGAACTTTATATATATTATCCAATGATTTATTACATAACTCAACTATCCGATGTGGGACAAAGACTAGACTATTCTAACAGTTGCCCTGTTGTGTTTGCCTTATGTGCACACCTTTTTTTATTTTGATTCCCATCTTATGGATCATTTGTTTACCTCTCTACGTGCGCATCACGAGTCACACGTGCAAAAGAGTGTTAGAGTTTGTCCCACAATGCCTAATGATTACAGAAAATGCTAACCTCCGCCCTTAGGGTGGAGGATAATAGGTAAAAAGTGTATTGATATCCGTGAAAAGTGTATTGATATTTGTGAAAGTGTATTAATCCGTGAAATATGTATTGATATCCGAACTTGTTTGGAGTTATTTGTGTATTATCATCCGCCTGGTGGGCGGAGGTTAGCAAAACCGAATTATTACATCCAAACTAGTATATGAGTCTAAGGCAACCTTCCACTCATTGCCAATTGTTTTGAGTTGGATGTTGTAACCACTTCATAACGTATAGTCCTCTTGTATGGGATTTCTTGATCCATTTAATGCAATTCCTACCAGTAATCAGAAAAGAAAAAGCTTACCTAAAGCATCCCATTGAAAAGGTTATTCTTTTTGTCAACTGACCTTTGACTTGCTCACAGGTGTTAAAAAAACATGGAAGAATATCTGATCGCATGTATAGAATCCTCATGCTCTTGTTCTTGTCTGTATGCCTTATGCTGTGAGAGTGACTTATTTGTTGTCTGGGTCAAAGAGGATTGCCTGTGCTATGAATACAAACTGCTTTTTGGCATAACTATTTAAGTTTATTAGCATGCCCACTGAACGTTGATGAACTCACTTCCTTAAATCTCTTTATATTAAAATTAACTGGGGAACAATATTGCTTTACTTTCAAAGGATCAGGTATCCTTCTAGAAAGTCGCTTCAGCTTTTGGTTTGTAACAATAGCTTCACTAGCTCGTGGAGTAGAATGTATGGGGGCTAGAAATGTGTGCATCGATTCTACAGCCTTCTCACTTTGAGCATTTGAAATCAGAAGATTTATTAGGAGATACTCTTCCCTTCACCAATGAGATGATTGGAACCTTTAAATCGTCTTTATTTGATTATTCTTCTTTGACTATTATGAAAGATTCTTGTACCTCTTCCGGAGCCAGAAGCAAGAAGAGCCATGTTTGAGGAACTATTGCCATCACCTTCTGATGAGGAGAAGCTTCCCTATGATTTATTGGTGGAAAAGACTGAAGGCTATTCAGGTTCCGACATTCGACTAGTGTGCAAAGAAACTGCCATGCAGCCCCTTAGACGGTTAATGTCTGTTCTTGAAGAAAGCCACGAAGTGGTGCCTGAGGATGGTATGAGACATTATGAACTGCTTTCACTTTGTTTATACTACTTGTATACAGTGTTAGAGGTTGTCCCACATTGGTTAAATATAACCTCCAAACCTAGTATATGAGCATGGGCGGCCTCTCCACTCATTGCCAATTGGTATTGAGTTGGATGCTTTAACATGGTATTAGAGCTAGGTTTTCGGAGGCTTTTGGACAAAACTCTTTGTCGTTGATGGTTGGTCCCCCCTTTGTTTGTCGTCGATAGTTGATTGTTGTCGTAGGTGTTGAATCATTTGCTTACCTCACCACGTGCAAGTCAGGGGTCGCACATGCAGGGGAGTGTTAGAGGTTGTCCCACATTGGTTAAATACAACCTCCAAACCTAGTATATGAGCATGGGCGGCCTCTCCACTTATTGCCAATTGGTTTTGAGATGGATGTTTTAACATACAAAATTCATTAATTCTTGAAATTTCTCTCATTGGCAAGTGGCGAATGAGATGACACATATGATTTGGGAAAGAAACTAAAAGAAAAAGGAAATTATAATAAAACCACTCATAAGGAGCTAAGTCACGTGCTTACTGAAACACACACCAAGCTATATAATGTTCAAAATTTGCTGAGTGATTTTTTCAATGTTGGTGGCTTGGTGCAGAAAATCTAATTGAACCAAGGATTTGTCTATTAAACAGAGCATTTATCCAGTCAATTTAGTAGGATTAACTAAGGTATTTTTAATCGGTTTTGGAGTAGGAAAGAATTGGAACCTAGGAGTATGCCACCCGGACTCCATATGCAACTAGGAAGAGTTCTTGTTTTAATAATCTTTAAAACACAATGGAATCGTAGAGTTGATTGAAACATGTTTGTTTGCATAAGTTTAGATCCCCACCATCGCCATCTGCTGATATCGTAGTGCTCATTTTCGAACACATGCAATAAATCTGTTAGTTTTATTTGCCAACGAAAACATGGTTAGGTGTGTTTCAGCCCAATTACCAGTAAAAGCAATGTACTGTCAGTGGAAAAATTATAGTAAAGTTGTATCAACTGTCGAGCTACCGGGTAACCAAACAAAAGAAGAAGCATGGTACTCAGATAATTCCATTAATGTTGGTGCACAGTGAATACGGTCACACTCTAATACCGATTTTTTCTGATTTGATCCCTCTTCTTTAATGTTTATCAATGCTTTTCTTTTCTTTTTTCTTCCCTTGGTAGAGGTTTTTTAGTCACATTGACAGCTTTTGTGAAGCACACATGGGCAGTTGATAGACTCATCTCTCAAAGTTCTTTTACCTGAGAAACGGGGAATGCATATTTCACTTGTTCCCACGCGCATGTCTAGAATCTGGATCTGTTACCAATAATGGGTTTGACATGGTAGAGATTTTGTATCTTATATGGAAGTATGAGTGGATTAATTGCATGAATTCTTCTTATACCACCGAATAGTCGTAATAGAGATGGAGAATAGTGGAGCCTTTTGAAATTCCTCTCTTCTTATGCGGGACGGATTCAGAAATCTAGCTTAGTGGGGACACCTTACTGATCATAGTGGTGGAAATTTATTTTTCTAGTCACCCACAATAAGATCATACAAAATTAAAACATGTCCTACAGACTGCAAAATTTTATAACGCATACTTTTGATAAAATTATCTGATGAAAATGAGCACAAAATCTTAGAACAAAATTTTTAGAGTACGTTTTATATGAACATCTACAAGTTTTTAGAATGATCAAGATTGTTTTATTAATGACTGTTTTTAAAGATATTTTGCCCAGACTCTTAAAAGTTTAAGAGAATCAAGAAAGAATGGTTCCAAATAGAAAAACAATTTGTAAATCAGTAAGTATAAATGCACCATACAATGAAATCGAAGCATAAAGTTAATTATATATCTTTATTTTCGAGATTTATAGAAGTGTGTACGTTTATATAGTAGGACACTTAAATAATTATTCTAAATATACAACAATATAACAATATTATTTTAGTTTCGAGTGGGGGCATGTGACCCCACGTGTCCCCATACACATCCGTCCCTGTTATCATGGATCGAAAGAGAAAGCTATTGACCAAAGCCTCCACCTAAAAGATGCCGTAGGAATTGAAGCAGTACCTTTGAAGCGTTAGCCCCTCAAGGCCTCAACCATAGACTGCCAACCTAAGGTAAAAATAAATCGTTAGACGAAGGCTACAAATTAAGCAAAAATGAGGTTGCGATGCTAGTACAATAGAATCAAGTCACTAAATCAAAAGAGATGTAAATTAAAGATATACAAGACAAATAAAACTTATGATCCACTCTTCTGAGTTCACTTCAGAAGTCACAAGTTGTAAAATGGCTTTGCCATGATATGGGATTAAACAAAACTATCGGAGGTTGCTGCTATTCTCTAATAGACCTGACATCCTAAGTTCTTACTTTTACCTTCATTATCTTTGCTTATGAAAATATACCCATCTCGTAAATGCATAAGCCTCCACCCTTATTTTTTCTCTTGGAAAACTATTCAAGGGAATTGCTTCCTGGAAACATGTTTGAGACGGACTTTATTCCTTCAAAACGTAGATGTTGTACTGAATAATTGATCATGTGTTGCAGACCTGCCCAAGGTTGGACCAATCAAACCAGAAGATATTGAGGTAGCTTTGAAAAACACGAGGCCCTCTGCGCATCTCCATGCTCACCGGTACGATAAGTTCAATACTGACTACGGCAGTCAACTCCTCCAATGATGGCACACCTGTATCATTTTAACTGTCAAAATTCATCTTTAGACAGACCTCATTTTTTGGCATTGCAAGTCTTGAATGTTATAGCAAGCCCAGATGATGTTCAAATTTCCTTATTTGTTTTTGTACTCTGACTCCGTGAATAGGTGGATTTTCCCCCAACTTTAGGTTTCCTGGTGTTATGGGAAATTGTTGTGTCGTATCCTTTGATTTGAGGAAAAAAATAGTCTTAGCCATTGAAAGAGAATCATGTTAAAAGAAATATTGAAAACCAACCAAACCAAAGCGATTCATTGACAATTTGATAGTGATGACGATCTCCTAATTTTGACATGTGTTCTAGCACAGGTTTTTGATTTGGTATCATTTGGTTGCTGTCAATTCCATTGTTAAGTATCATTTAGTTAGCAGTCATTATACCGTAACCGTACCTTCTCTATATCGGGAGAGCTAATTCCCATACATTTCTTCGTCAGCTTTGCTTTTGCCCTTTGATTCCCTTTTAATTTGTTTCAACTGATTCGGTGCTTTTGCCCTTTGATTCCCTTTCATCGGTTCCAGTGATTCCAATGTGGAATTGATCAAACTAAAATGAAAGCTTTGCTGCACGGATGACGCATTTAACTAGTTGTGATGTCCAATTCAAATCTTACCTCTGTGAGCAAAACCTTCCTCTATACTGTTCTCTTTGGCCTATGTCTGCGTACATGTACATCTATTATCTATTTCTAATACTAGTGTTAGGGCGATGTGCATTGCACATATCCGCGTGCTCCTTGTATCACTACCAACAAACTCAATTCAAGCCGATCACTACCAACAAACTCAATTCGATAAATGTAATCGTTAAATCCACACGGAAAAACCCACAATGAAAAGGAAAGATGATTGAAACGGTGGGAACTTGTAAATATCATTACATTTAGGGTAGATTTCATAAAGCATCCCTTTAGTTTCATCTGAGTCTCAATTTGGTCCCTATATCAATTGTGAGAATTTTGACCTTGAATTATACTTTTGTTCTCTAAAAAGTCCAATTGATAACTCCTGTTGTGATTTGCAACGGAAATAAAGCACATGACTAGCACGTGGCCTGTTTTCATGGGAAAGAGAAATAGAACTTCCTCTGTTCATCCACTTCTTGTCCTATACTCTTGGTGTAAAGCTATGGTTGAAATGGAAGTCCATCCATACACTCTCTCTCTGTAACTCAATGGGTTAACTCAATAAATAAGTTACCCTTAAAAATTATTGATGATTTTGCCATTTCCCCCATGAAAATTGGTGAGCTGTGCTACGTGCACAGCAAGCTGTGCACAGCAGCTGTACACAGATCCCTTTTTCTCTCGCCTCGGGTCGCACAAAGATGATCGGAGCCGCTCATTTTGTTCAAAATATGTCGTTTAAGGTCTCTGTAAAAAATG
>JAOTQK010000012.1:13347492-13357938 GCA_025642025.1 Rhododendron ferrugineum | reverse complement strand
ACTAAACCAGTCTTCCCTACTATTGATTCCACAAAAAAGACATGAATATATACACTAAATTTTAAAATTCAACACCCCCATTATGGTGTCATGTCCGAAATAGGATGTGCTTACCCTAAGAAAGCGGATCATATTCATATCGCGTTCCTCTCGAAGCACAACACTGATGTTTCTGAAGACATTGTCCATAGCTTGTGGATTGAATGGAGGTTTAGTAGTTGCTTAAGAGGTTTCTATAGTGAGGATGTCCAGGACAAATAGTTAGAATGTAGAGCTAAGCAGTTCAAAATTTCTCTTAAAATAAATAACCTCAATCAATAACTTAGTGAAAATGCCCAAATTTCTATAGTGAGGGACACGGCGGGAACATGAGACATCTATTCTAATATCTATTCTAATATACAAAGGGAGAGCACCATTTGGTGTGGACTCCCTTTTGAGGCTGGCTTACATTTTCCTAATGAATGTAGAAATTGGCACATCAACTCAGCACTTTGGAACAGTACAGCAATTACCCATTCGGAAAACTTCATGGCTGCCAAAAACCTACTTCATAAGAGAAAAAATGGATGCTTTACACACGTTTCAGAAAAAGGTACTTTTCAAATTATTCTTTCACTGTCACATGCTCCACTTTTCCGCCCACTCACCCTTAGTCTAACCAAGGCAAGTTATCTAACTCGTTTCTCACATTTGAAAAATGGAAGCCAACTGTCGATGTACATTTTAGGGTAGAGCATAAATTTAATTCCAGTTTCCATGTTTGGGGGTTTCTTTTTAACTTTGATATGTTTTTCAAGTGATTTGTTAGGGCACCAATCACATGTCTCTCTATCTGTAGGAAAATTACTCAGTTTGGGAAATTAATACGTACTAACATTCTTAGTGCAGTTTAGCCTTTTTTTCCCTTGAGTTCCTAATGAGAACTAAAACGTGTTCCTAATGAGAACTAAAACGTTGGCCAGGCCACTTGCGAATAAGTGAAAAGCATTTGTGCAAATTTGCACACGCATCGCGCGTGTGACCCGGCCTAGGCCACACGCGAATAAATAGGAAGCCGTTGTGCAAATTTGCACACACAGCGCATCGCGTGTGTCCCGCATGGCATCGCGTGTCCATTAAAAGAATAAAGATAACGGGGATGGGAGGAACATGTAGAAGCAGAATTCAGGTGTTATTCAACTCATAATTACTCGTGCGCATAATGAACAAAGGTTGCGTAAATTAAGGGGATGGGAGGACCATGATGATACTTAAACAAAATGGCTAGCCGAACACAACAGCAGCTACGATGGCATGTGCAACCAAACAATAGCTAGCAAGATTTCAATTTTCCTAACAGGAAACACATACAATCAGACAAATTCCACACGACTAACAGGATGGTGACTATAACCACTTTAGACCAATATACTTCAACTAATTTCCATATTCAGGATGGACCAAAGACTTCGTCATTTGGCTCAACTATAGAACAACAGACATGGCTGTGCTCAGGATGAGCTTTCAATGCAAATGAACTAAGAATATTGTCATTATATGGGCTAATCTAACGATCCCAAAAGCAGCCATGGTTTTGAAATCGCATTATACTATGCTGTCATAAGGACCTCTGAAAGGATTGCAGTCAGTATTTCCAAATTCCAAGCCTAATTTGCCTTTATGATCCAAGATGACAAAAACCATTTCTCAAACAAAAAAAAAACCTCCAAAACTCGAACAACTGAAATCAATTCCTGAAATTCATACATACTTATCATTCAATGAGATAACGGCTGGGAAAAAAACTTGGGTTAGACGTATCCAAGGCTGGTACGTCTAACTTTACCAGGCTGCACCTTAAATGAATAAGTATCCGGGATGCAACGTTGACTTGCCACCAAAAAGTTTGTATTATGTTACTCCTATGAGAAATATAGTAGTAATAAAAAAATAAGTTCCTAAAAAGTAAAATCATTACCGAAAGCGTGAAGCGAATTGTTCTCTTGCGATATCTCCTTCAATAGAAAAGAAACCCCCAAACTTCAACAGGAGATTAGTCAGCGATGGTCGAACAGACTGAGCACAGGCAGTAAAAAAATACAACCCATTTAGACTGCATTTAGAATGCATTGCGCTGTAATACAACCCAAAACACAACAGGGGAAAATAATATGAACTACTGAAACCTTGAAAAAAACTATACAGTCTACAATTTCTCATTAACGAAACTTCTCCCTTCCAACGAAACTTCTCACTACCAACGAAAAACTGTTAAAGGATATATGTTTTTTCAAACGTCTGATTCTACAATTAGAATTCTACAAAAACTAAAACAGAGGGTGAGGGTGAGTTTGGTGGATACACACATAAACCCGGTGAAATTGACCAAATTACAAAATACTTACCCTTTTGGTTAGCCTATAATATTCTGAGCACTGATTTCATGAAACCCACTATGCATCTAGAAAAAAGAAGAAAAAAAGTCAGAATTTCCAATTAAAATCAACACACAAAAAGCCCTAAAACCAGTTGGGAAAAAGGGAGTTCACATCCAAGAAGTCCAGATTACCAATTCGGAAAAAACTGAAACCAATTAGGGGAAAACAAAACCTGCAGAGTTCAAAAGTAGGGGCGCATATTGCTCCCATCCCAACCAACAAGAGACTTCATCCACACCCCTTTGATTAATGGCATAGAGAGAGCGAGTGAGCTGGGAGAGAGAGAGAGAGAGAGAGAGACCAAGCTTTCGCGCGAGAGAGTGAGCGATTCTTGGTTTTCGGTGGACCGCCGAGAGAGAGAGAGAGAGAGAGAGAGAGAGTCACGTTTTGAAGAGAAAAAGGGGTGGTTTTTGTTTTTGTTTTTTTTTTCTAGGGTTTGGTCTCTCGACTGGACAGTTTTGAGGGGGAAATGAAGAGAATGGGTTTGATCTTGGCCCTTGGTTTAAAACTCTAACTCAATCACAGCCCTTGAAAGGCCCAAAAAGTTAGTTTGTGAGGGGGTATTTTGAAAACACCCCCCTCCCTTGTTATATTGATATTGATATATGTAATTGGGTTAATGAGCGAGTCAGGTTTGATTTTAAATAAATGGGTCGGGTTGGGTATGGGTAATTGGTCTCATAATTAATGAGTTCTAAATTGGTCAATGATCTATTAAAAGACCCAACCCACTTACAACTTACCCAATTTAGTCCAAACCCACCTGGGTTTTTTTTTTTATCATCCAAAAATGCCTGCAGGCTTACAAAATTGCATCAAAAGCAAAGATAGGCAAAAGAGATAAAGGGGGACAAGCCACCCAATTACAAGGCAGATTCCCAGATTTTGCTAAAGCTGCTACAGTGTGGGCTGCTTTGTTTGCAACTCGGCGCACCCAGCTGAAAACAATGCCACTAGCCCTTACAAGATCCCTGATATCTAGCACTACTACCACAACATCCCATGGCGAAACCGGCTCTGAAACACTGAGGAGAATAGCTTGCTTACAGTAAGATTCCACTGTGACCCATAGCCAATTCAAGGTTGAGACTATGAGACAGGCTTCTCGGATCGCCACTAGTTCTCCATGTAAAGTAGATGAAATTTTGGAAGTCTTGACTCTACCATCCACGAGTTCCCCTGCATGATCACACATCACCACTGCAATTGTATTGTTTGTATCCCCTTTTTTAAAAGCCACATCACAATTTACCTTGGTTTTCGAAACGTCAGAGCCACCCAACCAAATGCCACATCTGCTACAGGTTGGTTATCCATTGGGACAGAACGAATCACACGAGTACTAGAGAACTCAAGTTGAGCGAAGTTTGCCCTGGCCATCACTACAGTTGGGTTCACCCGTTCATTACGGAAAACAAAATCATTTCTTCCCTTCCAAATGTTCCATGCAATGAAAGTAACCTTACTGAGGAAATCCATAGCTTCCAACTTTGGCATAGACTCAAGAATATTGGCCGTCCACTTGATTGTTGAGTTTGGCCTTCCAATAGTCCCATCGAGCACAACGTTACACCCATACCACACAGCTCTCACCCAAGGGCAGTAAAATCGGAGATGTTCGATAGATTCCACCTCAGAGATGCATATCGAACAGATATTAGACTGAGCACATCTTCTTCTAAATAGATTCTCCTTTGATGCCAGCCCATTCTTACAAGCCTGCCACCAAAAATTCCTGAGTTTATTTGGCACTTTGAGCTTCCAAATAGCCTTCCAAAGTTTGACACTTGGTTGAAAGGAGGGACCAAGTTTACTAGGGATACTAGAGGCTTGCATTTTAGAAGCTAGATGATACCCAGACTTCACCGAGTAAACTCCATTTCTGTTGTGATGCCATACTACTCTCTATCCCCCCTTTTGAGAATTGGAAGACGGATACCTTGTATCGCTTTAAGCTCCGAAGGACTTGTTACAGCAGCTAGTGTAACAATCCTAATTTTTGCCCTAATTTTTTTCAAATAAAAATTTATATTTTGAATTTTATTAAATAATTAAATTGACTAGTATCTATCAATAATTTTTTTTAACCCATATGTTATATTGATCCAAAAAAATTTAATAAGTTAAATTATAATTTTATAAAAAATTATTTCTTTATAAGGTTAGTTAATTAATCATAAATTATACTCTACGTTAGTTTAAATCTAAATGCCTTGACGTTCCACATGCACCTTAATTTTTTTTCACCACCTCCAATCCTCCCTCTCTCTCTCTCTCCACACCAAGCCAAACCATCCCCTTATCCTACCACTCTCTCACCACCGAATTTCAGAACAAAAACACACCCACCCACCCCTGGAAATCAGTAGAGGAAAATAAGAGAGAAAATGTTCAAAACTCCCATGAAAGTTTAGAGAGAGAAACAAGGTGGGTTTCCGGTTCGCATTCACCCGAACCCGAATTCGGTTCACACCTCGCCTACCAAGTTTCCGAGCACCTCAGCTACGCCACGCACTCGTCTGAAATCAACCCCGACGTCCCGTGCTCCGTTGTCTCTCCAAATTTTTTTCAAAACCGTTCGAAATCATCCGGACCCATTACTCATTTTTTTCCCAGCCGGAGTCAAGATATTATAATCCTCTCCTACTTCTCTTAAATATAAAGAGTGTTTATGTGTTGATAATTAACGTTTCGGAGCAAAAGAAAATGATTCCGGCGTAGCACCGTCGAAACCCGTGGTATTCCGGAAGTTCACTGTACTGTGAACGTTTTTTTATTTTATTTTATATTTTAAAAGGATGACCCTATATTTCAGTTACACCCCTGAGGTTGTTTAGTATAGAAATTTGGCCAATTGAGTTATTGACTTAAAATGATTAGGCCCTTAGGTTACTTAAGTGTACAGTTTCGACCCCATTGTTATATTATCACTAATATGTTAATCTAATTTCATAAAATAAACTAATACAAGCCTAGACTTACTAATAATTGAACAAAATTAATTTTCTTTATTAATAAAGATTTCCGTTATTAATATTAACTTCTTGGTCATACAAGATTAATGGCAACGATCCATTCATAAAAAAGTTGTGTGATTTCTACGCTTATTAGTTATTTCAATTATCATTGTGATTATTTGTATATTGCTCCGACTCTTAATTTATATGCTAGATTGGACCCTAAAGACATAGGGTGGTATGCGAATAGAATTCACCTAGACAGTGCTAGGTAATGGATAAATTGGAAAGTTTTATGATTGTCTGCAGGCGGATTTTTGAGATGTGAATTGAGATGGGTGCTAACGGAGGCCCAGTCTCGAAACTGGCAGGAGTCCAGTGATGATTTGAAACTGGCGGGAGTCCAGTGGTGATTAAGATAGGCGAATCCTAGTTATGATTCGAGCATGATAAGCTTTCCCTTTGTTTGTAATGAGAGGGATACACGCTGGGTACATAACTTGGGTGCAATCTGCGATAGCAAAAGGAAGTGATCTCATGGGACAGGACATGGCTAGCGGTTGGGGAGGAAGGATCTCGTGGATGAAATCTTAAATCACACGTCAGGCTAATGAATAATAATAAATCAGTTTATGTGTGAAATCTCTGCTTTACTCTTTCGCATCGATATTATATTGTTTACTTGCTAGCTGTAATGTAAAAGGGGTGGTTGGGTTGGATTATTCTACTGGGTGAATTATCACTCACGGATACGTCTGTATTCTGGTAAATCGGTTGCTTCGGCGATCAATTTGCCAAAGGGTACAGGATTCAATGGTAGAGTAGTTTGACACAGGAGGAATACCAGGGGCAAAGATCGAGTATGCTTGGGATCTGTATCAAGACTAGAGTCGCTCTGGAGTTATTTCAAAAAAAATTATTATTTAATACCTCCGAATTCCTTGGAAAATCGGGGCGTTATAGCTAGCTTTGGGATATTCCAGCCCTTGCCAATTTCAATCACATCTGCAACCTGTTGAATGTCAGAATTATGGGGCCTAACTTATGCACTTTGAAACCCTCCAGCGTTTGAATCCAGCCATCATCCCAAAAGTTAACAGAGGCCCCATCCTGGGCCTGCCATCTCAACCCTTTCTCCAGAAGACCCCTTCCATGGAGTAGGCTAAGCCACACCCACGAAGCATGACATCCTCTAGCAGCTTGTAGGAAAGATGAGTTTGGGAAGTAGATGCCCTTTAGCAATTTTGCCTAGTAAGATTGTGGATTCATAATCAACTGCCATCCTTGTTTGGCAAGCATTGCTTCATTAAAAGCTCTGAAATTGCGAAAGCCCATTCCTCCTTCCTCCTTTGAACAAGTCAGACTCTCTCATGCAATCCAACAATTGCCTTTTTCCTTAGGATTTCTTTTCCACCAAAAATTTCTAACAAGACTATCCAGCTTATCGCAGAGTTTTTTAGGCAACAGAAAATGGGCCATAGCATAGGTTGGAATGGCTTGGACCAAAGATTTCAACATAGTTTCCTTGCCAGCTTGGTTTAACCATTTGGAAATCCACCCTTGCATTTTCTTGAGAGCTTTTTCCATTAGAAAAGCATAGGCCTCCGATTTTGATTTGCCCCAAAAAGATGGTAAGCCAAGATATTTTGCATCACCCCGCATAGGCACAATCCCCATAAAATCACAGATGAGTTGTTTGTCCATCGCACCCATATTTGATGAGAAAACAATACTGGATTTATCGAAATTGATGGATTGACCAGAGGCAGCTCCATATAAAGCCAGAGTAGCCTTCAATCTGTCACATTCTCCAAGTGCAGCCTTTGTAAATAGTAGGGCATCATCTGCAAAGAAAATATGGGATAAGGTGGGGCAGTGACGGTTGATACGAAGACCTGAAAGGTTTCCTTGATCCATCTCCTTTTGAATAAGAAATAGATAGGATGATAGAGAATCTCATTGCCTTAGGCCCCTTTGAGGAGAGACTCTAGCCCTTGATTCACCATTGGCACATATATCAAACTGTACAGTAGAGACACATTCCATCACCCACTTTACCCATCTCTTATTGAAGCCCATTTTTAGTATAACCGCTTCCAAAAAGTCCCATTCCACCAGATCGTATGCTTTGTTAAAATCCAATTTGATTGCCATGAATTCCTCTAAACCCTTCTTTTTTCTTTTCTGGAAGCGGAAGGCCTCATGAGCTACAATGACACTGTCTTGTATCATTCTCCCTGGGAAGAAAGTTGACTGATTCACAGAGATGAAGCCATTCAGAAAACATTTGAGACAATTAGCCATGACCTTGGAGATAACCTTGAGGTTAAAGTTGCAAAAGCTAATAGGTCGGAATTGTGCTAGGGATTCAGGGGCCAGAACTTTTGGAATGGTAACCAGGTTGGTTCGGTTTAGTTCTTTAAGGAGAAAACCTTCCTCGAAAAATCTTCTCACCACACTGCAAAGATCGGCCCCCACCACTTCCCAATACATTTGGTAAAAGATTCCAAGGAAACCATCTGCCCCTTGGGATTTAAGAGACTCCATTTGGAATATAGCTTCTTTAATCTCTCACTGGAAACACTTCGAATCAAACGGCTGTTCATCATCTTAGGAGAGATACATCTCTTGACGTTATTCAACACCTCATTGAAATCTCTGTCTTCTGAGGATTGAAATAGATTTGAAAAGAAACCTTTAAGCTGGTCGTTAATTTTTGCTTCCTCTATGAACTACTGACCAGTATCATCCCTAATTTTTTACTATTGATTTCGTTGCCTCCTTTGAATGACCTTAGCGTGGAAAAAGGCGGCATTTTTATCCCCAAAATTTAACCAGTTGATACAGGATCTTTGGTGTAAGTACATTTCCTCTCTTAGAAGAGTTTGTAGGCACCCCAATTTGGCCTAACGATTATTTCAAGTCCCACCTTGGGGACCATCCCGATGATGAATGGATATAGTGATTGCTGATTGACTTCTCGTAAACCTCAAGTCTTTTGGTGAGTACTTTTAGCCACTTAGAGGACCCAATTCAGAACCAAATAGCCTTTCAGACAGAAATACAGCATCCTAGGAAAATACATCTGTTGGCCGCAAGATTGATCTTACGACCTCCACTTCATTCTTTCACCCGTGAAACATGTTGCTTGAAAATCTCCCTGAGAGATTGATCCCTCGCCCGCGAGAACCATTCCTCGGCCGCTAGATTGTCCTTTTTCCAGATTCTGGAATGTTTTGTCAATCGTTTGATCCGATGCTCAAAACCCTAACAGCCTTTTTCCGATTCTTTAGGGCTACGAAAGAGATTCGGGATAGAGATCTTGTTACCCTAAACTACCTTATTGATTCATGCCATTTGATTGGCGGGAGTGAGTCACCAATTGCCTATATAAAGAGGCACTTAGGGTTCAAAAATAATACACAAAATCCACCCTCTCTAGCCACGAATCCCTGCAAAAATACTCTCTCTACAAAAGCCCTAACATCCCAAAGGTAGCTGCAATCCGACGATCAAACCCCCAAAGTACAAACCCTAACCCTAGGGTTTCGAGAAAGAAGTCAATCAATCACCCTCAATCTGAAGCAATTGTGCACTGAGGGATTGTAGACACTACAATCTGGACCTCCAAATAATCTTTTAGTTCCCTGATGATGAAATAAGGAAAAATATACCTTCAATAACAAAAGATTCCTTTAGAAGTGCGAAAGGCAGTTAACTCCTCATCTTCTGGTGCCATTTTAATTGGATTGTATCCCGAGAACCCATCCGTAAAGGACAAAACACTGAACCCAGTAGTTGCATCCACTAACAGCTCAGTAATTGGGAGCGGCAACTCATCTTTCGGACAGACATCGTTTAGATCTCTAAAATCAATGCAAACACGAATTTGTCCAGTCTTCTTCTTAATTGGTACAACATTTGCAAGCCAAGTTGGATATTGGACTTCTCGAATGAAACCAACATTTTTCAGTTTTTCAAACTCGGAATCCATTTGAATTGCCACTTCTGGACAGAAGCGATGCTGAGCTTTGCTCCTTCACAAACAATTGTGCAGGCATCTTAAAGCATCAACTGTGACATGGTTGCAGTGCATATCTTATTTTTATTTGGGAAAGGCTATTTATAGAGCCTGGCGAAGTTCAGCAGCCTATAACTCCAAAGCACAATGAGAAAGTGTTGGAGATGCCGTTGAATATATCAAGAGTGGGATCTTTGAGTGCCTGTCTCGCTCTTTGGTTGAGCAGGTATTTATTTTGTTTGACTTCATCCGTCCCTTTTTGTTTAACTGTAACTTGCCTGTTCTGTTACTTTATCATCATTTTTTTCCCGATAGATTCCTTCTTCCATACAAAGGCCCCATAGTGAGACCAGAAACTTTTGGAACGGCATCTCTAATCGCGCAGGGGAATCGTGTTTCGCTTTCTCCGCCAGTATAGGGTTTTATGTACCATCGGATGGTGATATTTCTCAAAGTCCAAAGGGACCCGGATGGGCGAACTTGCTTTTCCCATATCATTTTTCAATAGGTTGGCTAGGAGAGCATTTTCCCGAGTTGTACCATAAAAGAAGGCCCAGCGAATTCTCGGAAAGTTACCCCTTGCTTGCCAGGTATTCCGGTATTTTTGCTCAATCTCAGAATATATCTCAAGCTAAATTGATTTTTAGAGCTGATCAATATGTGCGATATTATCCGAATCCATTGGTGGAAAATAAAGGGTCGCAATGTGAGCTCTCTTATAATCATTATCCTTATAAGACTCTTCCCTGTCACTTGAAGAGATCCTTTTAGCTCGCACTTCATTTCTCTCCCTCCGACGATGTGTTCTACCAACCTTCGCTTTAAGTTCTTGAGTAGTGGAACCAGTATCACTGATTCTCACAGGTCCTCCTACTTTTGTTGGGATATCCTTGATAGTTTCAATGATGAACATGGATTTCTTGTCCTTTATCTATTTCTTGGTAAGAGTTTCTTGAACTTGGTATATTGACAGCCCTAAGTAAGGAGCAGAGCTTTTTACCCACCAGGAACAATACCACCATGTGCAAGAAGCCTCGCGATACAAAGA
>JAOTQK010000012.1:13300477-13310901 GCA_025642025.1 Rhododendron ferrugineum | reverse complement strand
TTGTGAACTTCGAAATTTTAAAGTCTTCTTGTTAGTAGTTCGGCCCCCGTGTGTCTGAAATCCTGGTTCCGTCCCTGGTACCATTGTGGACCTCTACATTGCTAACCTTAACAATCCCTTAAATGGATAACCAAAAGATGATGTGACAACTTTTGATTATGCACTTTTGGTTATTCCACTGTGGATGCTCTTAGTTACGAGACGGTTGGTTTGCGGGGTACGATTGAATCACCCATGGGGGATCTACAGGCAGCTATGGTTGACTACCACGTGCAGGAATAAAAGATGGGGAATCTAGAAATATCTGACGTGGTAAGTGATGCGGAGAACAGTGTACACCGGCCAATTATTCAGTACTCCGGGAAGAGCATAGGACATTGTCATTTGGTACCCATTACACATAAAAGATTGCCACCACGAAATGTGGGTCATTACTTGTCTCCCAATTACTCAAAAAAAAAATGATAATGTTTCTATCGTAAAATTGTCGCAACGTAAATGGTTAGAAGTACCACGTAGATAACGTCACGTGATACTCCAAAGACGCTAAATAATTATTGGTGTACACCAGCCACTCCACTCATACTGGGTGTGACCAGAGAGAGAGAGTTCAACTTAGACGTATATGCATGCGATGAGATTCAAATCATTTTGCATATACAAGCGCAAAATTTGTGCTACGCATGAAAGCAAAGCACGCGAAAATTAATTTATGTTTATCAAGATTACAATTGTTTTTAAAAATAGAAAATATTGCACTTTTACCATAGCTCTTTTTAAACCGTATGCAAATAATTTTTTTTGAGAGAAATGGTGACAACAAATGAGTGATATGAGGAAGTGAAAGATGGAGGAAGAAAAGACGTGAGATGAGAGAAATGAAAGGGGTGATGCAGAGCTCTGCATTTATGATTTTATTGAATCTCTTAGGAATAGAGGTAATGCCAAGCCCACTACAACTCTCTATGCTACGATGAGATACATATGCGTTGTATAGAGGGAGAGAGGGGGTGGCGGGAAACGTATGAGATCGGTAACTAATGAGTTAATTACGAAATGGTTGGTAAGAAAATCCCTTGAGAAGGTTGCACAGGCGACTCTGGTTGACTAACACGTGTAAGAGTTCGTAGAAGGAAATCTATGAATATCTTAGGTAGCAAGTGTGGTGGCCTCGGTTACCAGATCGGAAACCTAGCCATTATGCGTGAACCGATGTCTGAGGAAAGTCCAATCTGTGTCAAGGAGTGAACTCTCTTCGGAACTGTGCTCGGTCTGCTGCTCTTAAGTAAGCCTGTTGTCTCTTCGGAGCTGCGGATAGTGTAGCGTCTGCTCCGGTCTTCCAAATGCCACCTGGAAGGAGCAGTTATGATGAGTGGGTCCCATGAGGATCATGCAGCCGGCATAATCATTGGGATCAGGTCTGGCCATGTGTTCCGTAACCGTCTTATCTCTTTCGTCATATATAACGTCACCCGAGACGATTACTTGAGCGTACTCTCCACGCGCTAGCTTGGAGGCCAAGCAAACCTAGATCTATAAATACAAAGGAATACTCACCTGAGAGAGGTATGTCATTCTACCCTAACCCTAGACCTATACACTTCTCCTGAGATCTAATTTGATCGTCGGAGGGTCACTGGGCTTCCACAGCCCTAGTGACTTGTTACAGGTCCAGGCGGAGGAAGCACGGAGCTACAACGGGAGGAGCTTGATCCGTGTCGTGGTCAAGATCCCGATAATTCGAACCCCTACAATTGGCGACTCTGCTGGGGATCTAGCCGCCTCTCTCAAAACAGTCACCTCCTCCTCTCTCAAATGAGCTCCGTTCAAATCCTCTTAAATCAACCATGGTGGAAGTCGACGATCCACACCTCAGCGAAACCATCCTAGAGCTCTGCCCCCTCGGAGATCACAACCCGACCTCCGGCAGAGCCAACGCCCTGGGAAAAGCCCACATGTCCATCGGAGTCGGAGCCGGAACCTCGACACAGGTCGGAGGCCCCGCCACCAAGCTCCACACCTACATCCGTCACCTGGAGCAGAAGATCGACGACCTAACAACGGTTGTGGAGCGAGATAAGCACGTCCGGGATGAGCTGGCTGAAATCAAGCACCTCCTCCAGTTCTCCCCATCCCACTCCTCCGGAAGCCGTGGCGGACGAAGAAGCCACCACAGCCCCCCTCCAAGCTGCGAAGGCGGCCATTTAGTGGAGCATCGACCCCGCCCCTCGGTTAAAGACCGCCTCGAACCACCAGAGGAGAGTCGCAATGGAAAAGGCTCAGGTCATAGGGAGCGTTCCCGGTCCCCCAACTCCAAAGGACCCTGCGGAAGACCCTCCGCCTTCGAGAGGCTTGGTGCTGGAAGCGTCGCCGCTTCCTCGACCCACTCAGTCAGAAGCGAAAGGGGCCGTCGCGAGTCCACTCCTAGTTTTACCATGGCGGCGAACGAGGATGACGGCCTCCTGGAATTCCAAACCAAAGGGTATCGCAAGCGCCTTAAAAACACTCGATCAAAAAGCCCATTCGTCTCGCACCCAAAAGAAAAAGGTGGCGGAAGCCAGGTCACTGAGCGCCTCGAGCCCTATGCTTGAGATAGCTACAAAAAGAATCGGCACGAACGCTCTCCCCAGAAGTCAGGAAGCGCTCAACCGAAGAGAAAGGAATATGAAAGGTTAGACCAGTTAATCCCGAAGAAGCGTACCGCGACCGAGCGTCCAAACGGTCCCGACCATTCGATCCGACCTCATCGCGACGCCCGACTCGAGAGGTTCACAACCTACCCCTTCACAAGGGAAATCGACTCGATCACCCCCCCAAAAGGATTCACCCAACCCAAGTTTGCCAAGTACGATGGCAAGACCGATGCATACACTCACTTGGTACAGTACAAGCTGGTCATGTCCCTTTTTCTCCATAACGAGCCCTCGGACGATGCCTTCCTCTGTAATGTCTTCCCGGCAAGCCTCGGGAACCTGGGCCTTACTTGGTTCAACCAGCTCCCCGCCCGGTCAATCTCTTCGTTTGACTCTCTCTGCGATGCTTTCATGGCTCGATTTGTGACGAGCAACAAACATGAGAAGGAGATCGATTCTCTCCTTGCCCTCTGAAAGCGACATGACGAAAAGCTCCGCCAGTACGCCGATCGCTACTGGGAGCTGTTCAACGAAATCGTAGGTTGCCACGGTGTCATCTCGGCTCGGGGGTTCAAGCTCAGTCTCACTTCCCAAGACGAACAGGTTTACGATGATATCGCCCGACCCAAACCCAACTCCATGAAGGATCTCATGACCCGCATCGAGGGATGGTGCCAGCTCATTGAGTCCAAGGCTGAGAGGGGCATCGGGAAGCCCACGAGTTCGAAACCATTGTCCGCCTCGGTAATTACTCCGGCCCCCACCCCAGCCTCAACCCTCAAAAAATAGGGCAATAACATCAAGCAGTCCCCGAGGAAGGGACCGAAGCCAAGTGATTTTAATGCTGAGAAGACCGTCTTCACCATTCCTATTTATCGGATTATCGACCAAGTGAAGGATCAGCCTTTCTTCTCCTTCCCAAACCAAAAGCTCGGTACCGAGAACGGGAAAATCAAAAACCCAATTGTCCGATGCAGCTACCACAATGAGCAGGGCCATTTCACCACCGCCTGCAAGCCCTTCAAAGCCTACTTGGAGCAGCTTGTCTCCGGAGGCCATCTCGGTAACCTGATCAATCATGAGAAAACAAGGGCTCGGGCGCAGCGCGCCGAGTCCCATACCGAAGACGAAGTGCAAACCATTCATGTGATCCACAGCCCTCTGAACTCCGAGGCAGCTCGCATCATCCGCGCCGAGCTAAATGACGCCTCCTCTTCCAAACAGGTCATGCTCGTCGGTCCCGAGCCAAAGCGTGCCCGGATCGACAACGGTGCCAAGTGGACCATTACCTTCACCGAAAGAGACCTCGACCGTGTCCAACTTCCGCATAACGACACTCTAGTGGTCACGCTACGCATCGGCACTTTCAACGTCCGACGCGTCCTCGTGGACCAGGGCAGCTCGGCCGAGGTTATGTACTACTCTCTGTTCAAAGATTTTAAGCTCTCAGACGCCGACCTCCGCCCCTCCGAAGTTCCCCTCATCGGCTTCAATGGGGCCTCGGTCTGGCCCCTCGGAATAATCTCTCTCCCTGTCCGGGTAGGCTCAGTTGTCTTTGATGTGGAATTCGTGGTGGTCGATGTTCCAAGCCCTTACAACGCAATAGTTGGGCGCACCTGGCTCCATAGGCTTAAGGCTATCGCCTCTACCTATCACCAGGTGGTCCGCTTCATAGGTGCTAACGGGCGCCAGGAGGATTTGTACGGAGACCAAACCGCAGCCAAAAGGTGTTATGTCAACGCGGTCCGAAGCAGCAACCAGACATCACGGGTTAACCTCATTAAGGTGCCCGAGGCCCCAGTATTGGAAGACGTCGGCCGACCATCCGACGAGAAAACAGTTGAAGACCTTGTTACCATCCCCTTTACCGAGGACGGTTCCCGCTTTTTCCTTGTCGGTTCCTCACTTAGTGACACCGAGCGGAATGATATGGTGGATTTCCTCAAAAATAACATCGAAGTTTTTGCTTGGACCGCCTACGAAATGCCTGGGATCGACCCGAAGTTCATTTGCCACAAACTCAACATAGACCGAACCAAGCGCCTAGTAGTCCAAAAGGCGAGGCGATCCTTCCCGGTTCACTCCGAAGCCGTCATTGAGGAGGTCAACCGGCTCCTAAATGCGAAGGCCATTCGATAATTACATTATCCAAGGTGGTTGGCCAATACCGTGGTGGTCAAGAAGAAGAATGGCAAGTGGCGGGTTTGCGTTGACTACTCCAATCTCAACGACGCCTGTCCGAAGGACTTCTTCCCCCTCCCACGGATCGACCAGCTCGTCGACGCAACAGCAGGCCATGACCGACTCAGCTTCATGGATGCCTACCGAGGCTACCACTAGATTGCCATGAGCGAAGGTGATGTTGAAAACACGGCCTTCATCACCCCCCACGACATCTTCGGCTATCTTGTTATGCCCTCCAGCTTGAAGAACACCGGGGCAACTTTTTAATGAATGATAACCAAGATGTTCGAGCGCCTACTTGGAGACACCATGATGGCCTACATCGACGATATGGTAGTAAAAAGCATGCTAGCCAGTGATCACCTAACCCACCTCGCCGAAGCCTTTGAGATCCTCAAGAAGCACAACCTCCGCCTCAACACCGAGAAGTACGCCTTCGGCGTCAGCTCCGGTAAATTTCTCGGACACCTCATCTCTCGACGCAGTATCGAGGCTGACCCCGCCCAACTCCTCGCCATCGAGAAACTCTCGGCCCCCCACAACAAAAGGGATGTCCAACGCCTAACAGGCATGGTTGCCACCCTGAATCGATTCATCAGTCGCTCCTCCGATAAATGCCAACCATTATTTGCCCTCCTCGAAGGTAGCCGACGGAGTTTTAATTAGACAGAAGACTGTGACCGAGCCCTCCAGCAACTGAAGGCCTACCTATCCGAAGCCCCGCTCTTAGTCACACCTCGGGATCAGGAGGACTTGTTCCTGTACCTGGCCGTCTCTCCACATGCCATAAGCTCGGTCCTCGTTCGACAGGAAGGACGGGATCACCAACCAATCTACTACTCCAGCAAGACAATGACCCCCGCCGAGACACGCTATCTTCCATTGGAAAAGCTTGTTCTTGCCCTCGTCTCAGCCTCTCGGAAGCTGGCCCCATACTTCCAATCCCACCGTATCATTGTCCTTACTGAGTACCCACTCAAATCACTCCTCCGGAAGGCGAACCTCTCCAACTGAATCTCCCAGTGGGCAGTCGAGCTCGCGAATTATGAAATCCATTTCCAGCCTAGGATAGCTATCAAAGCCCAGGTCCTCGCCGACTTCATCGCCGAGCTCACACCAGCTGACGTCCTTGCTTCAACTCCGGCTCCCCGTACCGAAGCTGTTCTCCAAGCAAACCCTAGCACCGCCTGGAAACTCTTCCATGGCGATGTTTGGAAGATGTATGTCGACGGCGCCTCCAACAGCCGAGGCGCAGGGGCTGGGATCGTACTTCTCTCCCCCTCCGATGTTTTGCACAAAAGCTCCCTCTCCATCAACTTCCCGGCCTCCAACAACGAGGCCGAGTACGAAGCACTAATCTCCGGGCTCAAGACGGCCGAGGCCCTCGGCATCGAAGAACTTGTGGTTTACAGTGACTCCCAACTAGTCGTTAACCAGCTCTCAGAAGAATACGAAGCTTGGGACGTCAGAATGCGTACCTACCTCAGCTCGGCCGTTCGGATTCTCAAAGGTTTCAAGGCCATTCGCATCGAGCACATTCCCAGGGAACAAAACGCTCATGCCAACGCCCCTCGCCGGGCTTGCTTCGGTCTGCTCCGCTTCGGAACATTGTTCTATCTCCTTCAGCACCATTGACAAGCCAAGTTTCGAGCTCGAAATGATAAGCCATGAGGTACTTAACATAGAGCTCGGTCCGAGCTGGATTGACGAAATCATCTCCTACCTACGCGACGACACTCTTCCCACCGACAAGAAGGACGCTCACCGACTCCGTAACAAGGCTGCTCTCTTTTGGCTCAACCCAAACGACAAGCTTTACCGACGTCGTTCACCGGCCCATACTTGTTGGTAGCCCACCCCAACCAAGTCCCGGGCATCATCAAAGAGCTTCACGCCGGTGATAGTGGTTGTCACTTCGGCGGACGCTCCCTAGCTCACCGAGCTATCACTCAGGGGTATTGGTGGCCCACGATGAAGAAGGATTCCGAAGAATTTGTCAAGCGTTGTCGCAAGTGCCAAATGTTCTCCCCTATCATTCATCAGCCAGCTCGGGATCTCAGCCCTCTCACCAGCCCATGGCCCTTCTCCCAGTGGGGCATGGACATTGTTGGAAAGCTTCCCGTCGCCCCCGGAGGTTTTAAATTCCTGCTAACTGCCACGGACTACTTCTCAAAATGGGTTGAAGCAGAACCCATGGTTACTATTGAAGAAATAGACGTCATCCGTTTCGTCTGGCGGAACATTATCTCTCGCTTCGGTGTTCCTTTTGCCATCATCACCGATAACGGAGGGCAGTTTTCTGGGAAAAAATACCGAGCCTTATTGGAAGAATACGGCATCAAATGGGACACTTCCACTCCAGGTTACCCCCAGGGCAACGGGCAGGCCGAAGCTGCAAACAAAGCAATAGCAGCCGGGTTAAAGCGCCGACTCGAGTCACGCTGGGGCAAGTGGGCCGAGGAGCTACCCAGGGTGCTATGGGGCTACCGAACAACTCCTCGACACTCAACAGGCCGCACCCCCTTCTCCTTGGCATTTGGAATGGAGGCTATTATCCCCCTCCAGGTCGGACTCCCAACAATTCGAACAAAAAATTTTGATGAGTCGGTGAACAACGATAACATTGCTGCGGACCTCGACTTGGCCGAAGAGGAGCGCGAGAACTCCAGAATCAAGCTCGCATCTTATCAGCAGGAGGTTGCGAAGGGTTACAATCGAAGCGTCCGCCTTCGGTCATTTAAGCCCGACGACCTCGTCTGGAAAAAAAGTGCTAGAAAAATCCAAGAAAAGAAAGCTGATGCCTAATTGGGAGGGCCCCTTTCGAGTCCTCAAGCACCTCGGTTCAGGAAACTACAAGTTGGAGAAGCTGGATGGTTCCCCTATTGCTAAGTCTTGGAACGCCAACAACTTGAAAAAATTCTACGGTTAAGAAAGGCCTCGGTACCGGGGACCTCCCTAATTTTTTACTTTCAAAGCCATCTTGTCTTCGGATGGATTTGCTTATGTAATGACAAGTTTTACCCAAGTATCAATGAGAATTTCCTTTCCTTTATACTTGTGCTTTTACTCCTGCTATTTATTTTTTATCACTCGGTTTGTCGCCACTCAAACCGTTTTATATCGACTTCGGGACTTTGTCCTCCCCTGGGTACTTCCCTCGGGCAATGTTCTCACTAAGTCGCCCCGACCTCCTCAGTCGTTTGGACTTTTGGTCACTCAGGTTAAGGATACTCGGTAGTTATGTCCCGAGCCCCTTAAACCGACCCACCATAAGTCATCCACTGCTCGGATTCGCTGTGTTTCGAAGCAATGGCCGAAGCCATTTACCCTTCGAAATCCTAGCCCTAATCCTTAAAGCAGCTTACATTACCACGAGGTGGTTCCCCTCAAATCATTATATCCTTGGCAACAAAAGTAAAATAATCCGAAGCAGGGGCATGCAAAATTCAAAAATGCTAACTATTCGCTTCGGCTTAGCTTACTAGGCCTCGATTAACTCCTTGCACATTTCTCTACATCTTTGAGGGAGCCTCGGTCAATACTTCGGTTAAAACTTGCAACTCCTCAAGTCGAACCAAAGCAGGGGCAGAGGCACCCTTCGCTTACAATTATAAAACTATGCAAGCATCTCAAAGACAAAACAGCACAAGGAAAAAGAAGATATTCCATCCAACATCCAAGCAAAATAAACGTACGGTGCAAGTCAAATTCCTACTTAAACTATTACAAATGATCAGGCTTCGGCCAATTGTTCGGCGTCTGTCACAGCAAGAATAACAGAAGCTTAATATCAAAAAGGGGGGAGGGATCATCCTAGGCATCAATTGTAGCATCGATCTGGCCGTCGGGCGCCGGAGCATCGAGATCGACCTGGTTCTCCAGAGCCGGGGCATTTGGATCCACTTCTGCATCTTGCACCCCCACATCTTCCTCTTTGGGAAGGATAAGCTCTTCGGGAGGTGCCTCAGGCACTGTTCGGAGCTCGAAGTCCTCGGGGAGGTTAAGCCTGCTCACCAAGCCTTCATGACCGTACCGAAGCCTGTCCAAGAAATGGTCTCGATGCAGCTCGGCCTCAATCTCCCGAACTTGCTTCTTGTATTCTACTCCGGTTGCATCCTAGCCTTCATCGTAGCCCATGTTCCTTGCAATCTCCTCCTCCCGAGCTCAGGTGACCCTCAGAGTGTTGGCATCCTCCTCGGCCCTCGCGGCTTTCTCCTCGGCAAGCAGCTTTTCTCGGTCACACCTCTGGAAATCTGTCAGGTAGAGGTCGCAGGTCTCCGGAGCTATCTTCAAATCATCATCCTTCTGGGCCAGGGCCTGCCTTAGCTCCCCAATTTCTTGCTCCTGGGCCTTGCTTCGGTCATTAATTGCAATGACCCGAGCACCAGCCTGCCAACAGAAGATGAACATTACAAATGCACATTTTTAGCAGAAGGAAATAAGTAAGGTAACAAAGCAACTTACCGCCAAAAGAGCTTGGGCCATCTCCCCGGTGAGATCCTCGGTACAGCCGCTAAGGGTTTTGGCATCCCGGGGAAGAATAGCGGACCGAAGGAGCCCATACGCCGTCTCGAGGTTGGAAGCAGCGCAGTCAGCATGATGAATCAGGCGCCCGGTGTAATGGCGGACCTCAGGAGCCCAGGGCATTTGCCTCGTTGAAACCCTGGGCCCAGCATCGGTTTCCCCTCCGGTTTCTGTTTCCCGGCCCACCTCTTCGTCGATAACGACAGTCTCCGTCTCTTTCCCCCGGCCGCTTTTGTCTTTGTTGGGCCGAGCTCGTTTCTTTGGAGGTCACCGGGGAGAAACAGGAGCAGCACTAGAAGTACCAGCTCCCGGAGCACCGATCACCACTCCGGCGTCCCTGCTTCTCGGCCTTTGGCGCCTCAAGTTCTGCACCACCCTGCCTCAGCCAGACATATCTCCGCTTATTCCGGTACGATCAGGGGTTTCCCGGTCAATTTCTTCTCGTAAGGTCCCGAGAGGTCCTGAGTTGCTCCCCTCGATATCCGGGGTGCTGCCTCCTCGGCCTCATCCTCCTCTTCCTGCGTCCCTAGCTCGTCCTCCTCCTCTGCCCTGTCCTCGGCCGGCCCTCGAAACTCCCTGCTGCCTCGGCTTCTTCTTCAGAAAGCTGGTGTAGGTAGCAACGTAACCGAGCAGATCAAGGGCATACCTACTCGTAATGGGAATAGCGTAGGCAGCTGTGATTCGTGCTCGAACCACTCTTTCCCGTAGCTCCTGAACTACCCCCTCGGCTGCAAGAAAACACCAAAGGTGGAAGAGATCAGTACAAGTTAAGCAGGATATGAAAGATGTGAAGCTAAGGAAGGGAATCTATCGACCAGGAGCTCCGGTCCCGAACTGGACCCTGGTCGCAACATCAATGCTCTCACCGGGCCCGAACAGGAAGTTCCCGGTGATCGAGACATAAATGCCCGCCCACTCTTCGGAATCGGGCAGATGGTCAATCAGAAATGTGTCGTACCCCGTACGGCAGGAGAGGTAGGCTCCATTCCGGAAACGAAATAAGAACTTATTTTTTGTCCAATAAGAAACCCTCTTCCGGAAAAATAAGAAGGCTTTTTTTGAATTGGGAACAATTTATATAGG
>JAOTQK010000012.1:13241480-13260191 GCA_025642025.1 Rhododendron ferrugineum | reverse complement strand
ACTTCTCAAAAAGGAAGAAAGAACGGATTTCGAAATGTAAGAAATAATAGTTTGATTGAAAGTATTTGTATTTTGATCTTAAGGATGATTATGAGCATGTATATGTGTTTACTCGGATTATTATTTATTTGATGTGTGATAAAGCATAAGTGGTTTTCCACTCCAAAGTTGTCCATCCATGTGGCACTATGCTTTAGATTGTGTGCTAAAATGTTTGAGCATGATTACGTGAAGTTAAGGATAAAATGAGCATGATGAGTAATATAGCGTTGTATGATTTTGCTAGTTCAGTTTCAAGATTACAATGAATGATTTAAGAATACGTATGTGAAAAAGCCCTGTCGCGAAGTCTATGCATGAGAATGAGACACATAAATTGAGAAAGTTAGAAACATGACACCTAGGGTGTGGTTAATGAGGAGATGTGTTTCGAAAAAGGAAATATTTTGGAAACCGCAATGTGACCGGACATGGTAGCCCATTGTGTGGTGTGTGTGTGCCAATGAGAACCCGGTGCGGTGCAACCATTGTGAGGATACTCGGGAGACCGAAACGACGGAACCGAGGTTGGGTGTATGGCTTAGTTATCCGCGGAGAGGAGCCAATGCAAAGTTTTGTGAGCCAATGGGAACCCGGTGCGGTGGAACCATTGTGAGGATACTCAGGAGACCGGAACGGCGGAACCGAGGTTGGGTGTGTAAATAATGATTTTGGAAATGTTGATTTGGCAAATGAAAGGTGAATATGGCGACACGGTTTACGAGAAATCGCGTAGGAGAAACTCAAAAAATCATGAACACCAACGTTAGTAAATAGTGAATGTGGATGTGTCATTGTTAACTGTTAAATAAGCATGTACTATGTGGAAATCGTTATATGTATGATGTATTGTTTATAAGTTAAGGGTTAGTAGGTATGGATCATCCTATTGAGCTCCTGTAGCTCATGGTGTTACCTTTTGGTGACCCTGACATATTATACTCGGGGCAACGCTGGTATAATGTGTCAGAATTTGTAGATGAACAGGTTGAGCTGTACACCTTGGAGGCTTTCGGAGCTGGCTAGGATGGAGGAGCAGGCGTAGCAGTAGATAGGAACCCTAGTTTCACACCTTTTGTTGAATAAAAGTACTATTGTGAGAATTATAATGTAATAATGAGCTAGACCCTATTTAGATTTTCAATGAAATTGACTATTTAACGTTCCCAAAATCAGGGGTGTTACAAAAAAAAACCTAAAAGCGCAGTGGATGGATGTAGTGTACCTAGACTTATTGATCTGGTAATGCTTTTGACCCAAAGACAAAAAGCGCAGGATACTATTGGATAGTGAGCAATAAAAAAACAAAACTGTTAATTCCACAATATATTTTTGTATATATTAGCATAATTATAAAAATATGCAATTATATAGACACACATCGTATTGTGCTTTAATACTTCTTGATTTAAAGTACAGTTTGTCTATTTAGAATTATTCTTTCTTGATTCTCTTTATTTTTAACCGTTTGAAAGAAATATTTTAAAATAAAGTCTTATTAACAAAACTATCTAGATCATTCTAAAACTTATCCATGTTATGTAAAATATACACTGAAAATTTTGAGCTGATTTTTACATGATTTAATTGAAAGTAATCGTTATAAACTTTTGAAGTTAGTAATGTTTCACTTAATTTTGTACGATCTTTATTGTGATCTGACTATAAAAAATAAACTTTCATCATTATGATTAACAAGGTGCCCCCACTAAACTACATTCGGATATTCTTAGATCCGTTTCCAACACTAGCCCTAAAACCCATCTAGCCTTCCCATTAACTCGCCGCTTGTCCAAGCCACCTAACACTACTCTCCATAGTAAAGTATCCACATTTGTCTCGCCAACTTGCCTTCTCTCCTCGTGGAAGAAGACGAACGACTGTTCCAACAACTAATGCCACATCCTCCTTCATTA
This sequence comes from Rhododendron ferrugineum, assembly GCA_025642025.1. Lineage (NCBI taxonomy): Eukaryota > Viridiplantae > Streptophyta > Magnoliopsida > Ericales > Ericaceae > Rhododendron > Rhododendron ferrugineum. Next base: position 13,258,236 of record JAOTQK010000012.1, on the reverse strand, counting down.
ATAGCTACGGGGTGTTTTTATAAGATTTTTAAAAGGTGTTTTTTTTTTACAGCTGACAATCTGATACTCTATTAATCAAAGATCCATATTATGCTCTGGAAAATGAAGACTGAAAGAGAAAATTTAAGTGAAAAGAGTGGATAATTTTTAAAATGACGATGAAATATAAAACCATAATGTCCAACAATTGGCTATATATCGTTCCACAAATGCTCGACAAAGTCTGATTGGAGTTGAGTATGAATGCCTTACCATTGGAACATAGTTGTTGCAAATAGGACTGTTGGAGTATAGCCGTTACAAATGCGACCATTATAATATATCCAGTTAGTAAAATATGACAATAAAAAATATCATTTAATTGAAAAGTATAAGTAAAAAGAAAGAATAGTTTAATAAAAAAATAAAAAATAAAATTTTAAAAATTATATTAGGAGGAGGAGGAAATAATATATTAGTAGACCATAAGTTAAAATTAGGGGTGTACATGGTCCCGATTGGTTCGGTTCTCTAAAAAACCAGTAATCGGACCATTTCAAACGGTTCTAGAAATTGGGATCCAGAACCTAATCAATATATGCATGGAACCTAACCAGAACCAAACCGAAAGACCAGTCCGATTTTGGTTCAGTTCCGGTTCTATCCAACAAGCATCCAACACTTATTTACAAATTATGAACTCATAAAATTCAAGAAATAGGAAGATAATTTTCTAGAATAGGAAAAGAAAGAAGAAAATAAAAGCTTTCCTAACAAATGAGATTTCATCTCTAAATAAATTAAGTTTAGCAAGGAAAAGACTAACCTACTAAATTCAAAAACATATTTAATTACACACACATATGTATTTCTATATATACCTTAGTTTTAAACGGTTCGGTTCGGTTCTAACCACGGTTCATTAATTAAGAACCAGTAACCGAACCAAAATTAACGGTTCTTATTTTTTTGGAAACATAACCTGACTGTAGAACCGCAGAATTAGACCAAATAGGACGGTTCGGTCCGGATCGGACCGGTTTTACGGTTCGGACGGTTTTCTTGAACACCCCTAGTTAAAATAGAGAGTCTGATCTAGTAGGTATTTTAGGTATTTGAAAAGTGACTAGCTAAAGTAATAAAGTGGTATTTGAATTGAGGAAGTATTGTTGTTCTACAATTATACTTCCTCAATTCCATATTGGTGGTCCGCCACGGGAAACTAGATAGGACACATAAAATGTTTTTTTAATTAGATTAGATATCTCCATAGGAAGTTTGATTAGATTCTCCATAGAAAGTTTGATTAGATTTCTAATGTTACCCCTTCTTCTCTCTTAATTAAGAGGACAAGGTTAGTTTGCGAAAAATGTACTCACTTTTATTTTTCTTTCAATAGAAGAAAAGCATTTTAGAACATAATAAAAAAGGTACTACATAAACAATATGAGACAGGAGGAGGAGGGTGCAGGTGTAGAGACAAATTTAGCTCTTGGAGCTAGAAGGTTAGTTGGTCACTTGCTGTTAATCAATTACTGTACCTAACAGGCAAACACAGCAGTCCAGGAAAAATCTGAATGCCAGAAAACAAAATAAGCCTAATGGGGTAGATAGAATAGAAGTAAGGATTTAAATATCCAGGGCTGTTTGGTCCTCTGATACCCTTTAACATTCCGTACGTTATGGTGGTGCTACCCAAAATTCACACGTCCGTTCCCGTCTTGATACAGTCATTTCGATTCAATTTTCTGCCACGTCACAACTGATACTTGACCGTGACGACCGCTACAAGTGATTTGGTGCCAGAGATAATTTCAAAAAAGTCACAACTGTGCATTCAATAAACGAGTTCAGGGTAAAATTTCTTCGTAACAAATTTCCCTCCCCATTGCTTTTTTTTTTTTTTTTTTTTTGCCCTTTGGAGAATCAAATATCCCATGTAGTCGTGTACTTACCTCTGTCAGTTTGCCAGGTGCACCAAAATTTGCCATAAGTTTTGGCAAGATTTTCAAGTTCAGGCTTGATAACCATCTCGGGAACACGGGGATTCACCCAAAGCCCTGATTTGATCTGAACCATAAAAAATTCACATGATTGCAAAATATTAGTTGTTAAAACGGTAGGAGTAGTTCCGATTCATAAGTTAAGGATAGAAAGAGGTGGTGTTGCAGTGAACCTCGTATGCATGGGAGTGCCAAAGCTTCTGCTCATCGGGCGTCAGTGTTTCAAACATGCGGTCCGTTATTATATATTCAACCCCTGTGAGGGAAATTTTAAGCATATATAACTCCTGAGTGACGCAGTAGTGTTTCCAAATGAAGAAATTTACTATTACCAGTACTGTCCTACCATTTATTTAGCACCAAAGGCGTCCCCAAACCACCCTCTACAGTCTACAGCCTCATTATACGTCTATTTCTCCACTTTTAGCTAGGAAAAACTCTTAAAGTCTAACCCTCCCATTAATTTTTTCCTTTACTCCAGAGTCCAGAGTAAGAGGAAAGAAACCAGTGGTATTGACTCCGTTCTCTAATAATATCTATAATTCCATTTCTTTGAAAGAACACCCACAAACATGGACTACATAGCATACCAATCAGACGGCCATGGGACTCGTTGGTGTCGTAAACGGCACACTGAAGGAAGTCCTCGTTGATACGAGTAACGAAATGGTGAGTCTCGATCTGGCGAGTCAAGTCATGGCCGTACAAGGCGAAAGTGCAAGCGTGCTGGCTGAACTGCTTAATCGGCTTCAACGACTGCAGCATCGCAGCCCCTTTGTCCAGCAACTGCTGTTCCACCGACATTGGCTTCCCCGGGGGCACCGGCTCCCCTCTCTCCTGCGCCAGCCCGTGTATCTCTCCGCCTCTGTCCGCCATTGAAAATGGGGGGAAAAAAAAAACAATTTCTTGATGCAGAGTTAAGTGAGTGTCCGTTTCTTTCTGAGGGGTTTGTGGTGAATTGAAGTGGGAGATCAAATGAGGTTTGAGTTGGGTGGATATATTTATGCATGGAGTGTTTGGGGGTGGTGGGTGAGTGGTTGACGTGGGTGTTTGTGGGGGTGCCAAGTATTCATGCTTGAGAGTTGACGTGGCTCGGACTGATGGAGCCTGTTGCCACGTGGTGAGGTCAAGGACACCTGTGATGTGAAGCTATTTGTCTGCTGAGAGAAGTTACCTTTGGCTTTGTGTTCTGCTCGTTGTTAATGTGTCATCCTGTACTTCATTCTTTATTTTTGTTCCTTTGTCCCGTTTCTGTCTTGTGTTTGTCCCACTGTTAATTATATAGGTTTTGTTTGGTTTGAGTTTTCAAGGAAATTTTTTGAGTAATAAGTAGAAAGAGATGAATAAAGAATCGAAACAAATAATTGAAAAGAAAATTTATTAGAGCGTGTGGACTGTTATGCCCAGGCCGAGCCCCACATAACGTTCGTTCGGTCCAGTGGGTCGAGTCTTCGAGAAACGACTCATCAGTTGTCACTCCAAATATAACTTACATAGAAAGTCATATATCCTGCTATATATACATGCATGACATTGTTGTAAGACCATTGGTATGATTCGAATTTCGAGCTTCGTTGGCGAGGAAGAAGAAGCATATATCCTACGTAGAAAGTCATATTTGGCGGGAACCAGGTACTAAAAGATCGATATAAAAGTACAAACACATGAGAAAAGGCATATCCATACTCATCCAACATCCGCCACTAATAAGAAAATGCCACTTATGAGAAAATGCATGGCATTTTTTGGTGTTAAGGCACTAATTCCTCTCTAACCACAGATGTATACAATATTGGCAAAAAAGAAACAGAATTCCCGAAGCTCATCCAAAAATGCTACCAAATAGATCAGTTGAATTCATTACTCCTATTCATAGGCAGTGAGGCACGCATGTCATCTAATAGAAAATAACATTACAAGCTAGATTACTCACTTTCATTCATCAGAATGACAAAAAATATTGTTCACCAAAAAGAGCAAACAAATTAAAGAAACCCACGAAAATAATTCAATACCAGTAAAACATAACTAATGTACAGACCAACAAAGAACAATAGCTATGCAAAAAAGAAAATAAGCAATGCTTTCCGGTGAAGATAATAACAGTGTGTTTGTTATATCAGTAGTTCAACAATGAATACTTCAAGCGTAACACAATCTTCCCCTTATCTACCCCAAGCTTAGCACCCGTAACCAACCAATGACCCGGGACATCTTGCGGCCCTTTCGACATTTCAGTCATGTCCACAATTTTCGCCAATTTGCTACTGTGGCTCGAACTATCTCCTCTTTTATCATCAGAACCCCTGTCCGTAGAACCACTAGTGGAAGCATTGACGGGGCTGTGATCCCAGACCGATCGCCTTATCGTGCACCCCGGTACCTTGGAGAAGAGGAGTTTGAGGTGCAACACGCTTTTTGCACCGAAGTCCCAAACCCCGAGTTGGGCCCCGGTTACAATGTGGACCCCAGACAGATCTCCGATGGATGTCTCAATGTGCTCGATGGGTGAGGTGCTAACATGGGAGAAGTTCTTCCATTTGATAGGCTCGAACCAACGGCTGTCCTGCTCTTCGGGACCTTGCCACTTGGGTGCACCGATGGCCACGTGTGTGTCCCAGTGGGGTTGAAGGATTTTTGGGAGAGAAACGAGGTGTTGTAAATGAACGGCGAGTCGGTTTTGCTTGATGCCTTCTAGGCTGAGTCTAAGTCCAGTCACTGGTTTACGTCCAACTGCTACCTGCAATATCACAAGCCGATTAATCCTCAAACGAAGGTAAACTTTTTAACCTCATCAAATCACATTAAGGTGGGAGAAAAAACCTGCATTTCTTGATGAAAAAAAAAAACCAATATGAGGAAGAAAGTTAAGTTTCAAACTATTTAAAAGATTGAACTGAGAGAAGGTCCCGATATGCAGGATTGGAATTTCTCGTTGTTTCAATCAGCTGAGAATTAGGTATTGATTTAGTCATTAAGCTTAGCGAGTTAACAAATTCTTCCTTCTTTTTCCAGTGAACTGCGAAGTTCTATTCATGAAGAAATACTTGAACTGGGATGCTTTCAGAGTTCCAAATTACAATTACTAACTAGCTTAACGAGTTGTGAAGTTCTCAATCATGAAGGAGTGCTCAATGAATTGCACATTCACATTGTTTGAAAAGAAACTGCAAACTAGAACGGAGGATTTCTTACTGCAAAATTCCCAATCGTAGACTTTCATATGCTTTCTACTTTACTGAGTACAACTGAGAAAATGGAGAATATAAAGCTGAGAAAATCACAGTATCATACTTCCAAAGAGATGATATATGCAGAGATGAACTTTGGATTTGATCATATGTTTCATAACATTAACATCGTAATAAGAGAAATTCTTCCAAATTATCTGTTTGTATTTTCCTTATGAATCACACACAAAAGTAGTTAATCAATTCCCGAAATTTTAGCACCAAAATCATAACAGATAAGTATCTTGATTACGAAGCAAATTCCCTTGAAGAATTATTCTCATCAAATTTAAATCATTGGTATTTATGTCAAAAAGACACCAATATTTTTTTAAAAAAAAGGACTTTTTGAAGTGAAACATGCATGTATGCAAGGATTCTTCGATTACCATATATGTATGCAATGGCGAGCTATGTAGTTCACTGTGGGGTCGCACGACCCCATGGCAGGAAAAAAATCCCCTGTAGTTATACTGAATTTTTTCCTAAAGTGAGCAAATTAACCCATAACGATTTTGCTTTGAACCCAGGGCCAGTAGATTATTTCCTGGAAAAAGTTGAAATCCACCACATACAAAACTCACTCTTCTCTCTCATCTTCGTGAGTCCAGTTTCCCTCGGTCCAATTGGCTCTCAAGTCGAGTTCTCGTCTTTGTGCCTCTCTCATTGTCAACAACAATAATGTTTTTCATAAATTTTCGGTATTGTCTACTTTTTAGTAAGGTTTTGTTTAGTTTTTCATGGTAAATTTTGGGATTAAACATTCACCTCTCTCGAATCATCAACAACCCTCAAGTAAGGGCATATTCTTCCTAAAATTTTGCTATGATACTTTTTCGGTACTGTTTACTTTTCATAATTTTTTTATTAACTTTTCATCGTATTTTTTTTTGAATTACTTATTTGTCTCGATGAGAGGAATCAGGAAAGCATGAAAATGTTGAGCTTTTGATATGTGAGTTGTGGTTTTTTTTAGTCATTCGTTAAACCTAATTACTCTATCTTAGGGGACTTTGGGTGGGGGATGGGTGCTTACGGGAATCAAACCCTGCCAGGAGTATAAAGGAGGCACCAACTGCACTCCACTCCACTCCACTCCACTTGCGATATGTGAGTTGTTGAAAATAGATTTTAAATCATTTCATTAATATAAAATGCATGTTTCTATTATATATTATCGTTGACTTAAGTTTATGAATGACCCCATGTTCATATATTCTTGGAGTCGCCACTATATGTATGTGACTATGTGTAAATAGGATGTTCATGTCAACTTCTGTATAGTAAATTTAGATATTTAAATAGACATTACCCTTGACAGAGCAGAATGACAAAAATTGACGAGGACACAATACAAGTTTAATTTGATTCAGTTATCTTGAAAGCTCAAAATATGCTCAAACAGCTAACTTTTAATTAAGATGTTTTTTTAAACCTCTCTTTTTCTAAAGAAAAAAAGAGGTCAATTTTTTTTTATTTTAAGTGGAAATTAACAGGATTCTTCCTCTTTACAGATCTTCTTATGCATGCATAACTTTGGAGAGACCTTCGCCAAGAAAAGGAAAATTTGTCCATGCCAAGAAAAAATCTCACGTGTACTACTACTGAGTCACTGACTACAGAGTCTACTGACATTCTTCTTTTTAACAGAAAAATGTCAGGAGTTGCATTCAGGCAAGAGACACATTGCACTTTCTTTTACAGGAGATGCAACTTGGAAGAATATATGATAGAGAAAGGGAGTCGTCTCTAAATTGCAAAATGACTTCCGGAGCAAAAGATATACTAGACTAATCAAATATTGCTAATACGGTCCATTGCACATTAAATATCTTTGAAAGCATACAAAAGTATAATTGTCAAACAAAGTTAAAAGAGAGTTACCGGGAACCGTTTAATTACCTGATCTGGACTTATATAAAGCTTGGGACCCATCAAACTGAACTGAAGAGATGGGCAAACAGGCTCCTTTCTTTGGATGTTACTCTGTTCTGGAGCCCAAGCTCGAGCAATTTGAAAATCCAAGAAATACTGTAAATCTTCAATTGGAGGCTTGTCTACACAAAGACAAATAGATAATCCACTACAGGTTATTACAACAGAAGAAAGCACGTACAATGCATGTATTATTCGGAAACAACAGATGTGACATGAACAACCCTAGAACTCGTTTACTGCTTAGGATACCAGCACATTCAAACTTATCTCCGACTGGCCTTTCCAGTAACAAGCTATGATCCAGAGAAATAACAAAAATCAATGACAGTATTCAGATTTTACCATAAGAAACTTAATCTCGCCCATAATAGTATGAGTTTCGAGTCCATATACAGCCAGGACACCATGAAAGCATGAGTTAATAAACTCTCTTCAGAAAAAAAGAAGCCCATAATAAACTAAATCAAATATATCCATGAGAAAAGAACATGCCCAATTTTTACCAAGCTTATTTGCAGATATAGCGGAGACTCAGAAAGTTCTCCAATACGAACTTGTATTTGACTGTTGCATTCCAAGTCATAACAAAAAGAAAAGTATCTGTTGAAAAAAAAAAAAAAAAGCTTCAAAGAAATGTCTATATTAGCACTCATAAGTCATAGCATAAAAATACAGGTTCAAGTTTTCTAGGATAGTAAAGCAAAAGGATTTTCCAGTATAACCCTATTAGGGGGTGAACACCCCTGGGAGCCTACTCTACGTAATATTTATTTATGGTAAAGCTTTGTATTTATTTTTACTGATGAGAAGAGTAGAGGCTCAGAAGTACATCAGATAGAAACAATCTCTTCCTTGTTTTGGTGCTTTAGTGCTTTTGTAGAGGTTTTGGTTTCCTTTTTAGTTGGGGTTGAATATAGACCTTCAGTCCCATACTTCAGCTTCTTGACAGTTCCAACTAAACTCCCTGGGGTTAAAATGATAAGGGATTACAATACCGTGTCTAGAAATGCTCAATTGCAATCTAAACCAAACCGAGCCTTATGTCCCAATCAATTGGGGTCGGCTACATGAATCATTTTTCTCCATTGAACTCTGTCAATTGCAATCTACCCAAAATAATCGATGAATGAGATGTACAACTCAAACTAGTAACACAAGTAAATATTAGTGAGATCTTACACTCCAAATACAACTCAATTGCACGGGCCAAGTTCTTTATTCCAGGCCCCCCTTCGAGAAGGGAAACGATAGGAGTAAATGTCATGTTAATTACATCTGGTGCTGTTCGTACAGTCTCCGCCCATTTGCCATGGCTTTGCTCAAGATCGTCACCTCCTCTTCTTCTAAAAATGACTGTAACATCCTGCATTCAAATAATCCGCTTTTCATACTTCTACACACTAGAATACGATTTACGCTACATATTGCAAGATTCAGTGGACCAAGAGGTCGATTTTATCTATACGGTGAATCATTGGAAGCATGAATCATATTAGAATCTCACGACTTTTTGTTTCTACCCCGCGATTCAGTTTAATACACAAAAAATTCACAATATCGCCATGTTTTCCTAGCAAAAGGACTATTCTGAAGTCATCAAGTGAGATTGAACACAGGATGTGCGTTGGAAGTTCCACGCATCTTTCTCCGAGCAAGCAGATTTATTGGGAGTAAACAGGATGTGCTTAGGAGGAAAACATGTTTGCCCTAGGGATTTGTTTGGAAATTGGATCATGGAATTGGGGAGGTAAGTTGGTTTTTTCCAAAAATTAGGGAGGTGAAGTGTCAAAGGACCAAACAGCAAGGAGGTAAATTGCATTTTGCCCTTTCAGGAAATTGGAAAACTCTTGTTAGTAGTATTATTCTTGAAATTAGGCTGGTTTTGAAAATTTCTGGAAAACAGATATGAAAGTAGGTTCAGCAAATAAGGTTTCTGCGTTTCCTGAAATCTGACAGCATAGATTGAATACAAAAAGGACAAACTACAATTATAACTTCTGTACTTCAAAACGATTTTCAATCACCCCCTCAACTATAAAAGTAGACGCAAGCACCCCATGAACTATGAAGTGAAGTGAAATTGTTAGTGTTTCTGTCAAGGAAAAACAACACCTGTAACTTCTGTACTTCAAAATGATTGAATAAAGGTTTCTGCGTTTCCTGAAATCTAACAGCATAGATTGAATACAAAAAGGACAAACAACACTTATAACTTCTGTACTTCAAAACGATTTTCAATCACCCCACAACTATAAAAGTAGACGCATGCACCCCATGAACTATGAATTGAAGTGAAACTGTTAGTGTTTCCGTCAATAATAAAGGAAAAGTGGGTTTTTTTTTTTTTTTTGCATTTTTATCTATCTTTCTCACTAAAATATATTTTAAATGCCTAATGAGAAAATGAGTCTGCGTATACAGTATTTTAATGAGTTTGCGTATACAGTATTTTAATAGGTTCGAAGATATGTTAGCCAGTTAGGCATTTTGAATACCTTAATACATTGGGGTGATAATTTTTTATTGTAGCACATAAACTTATTAGTACTATTAAGTATCAACATTGTCTAAGGTTGATTTTTCTTTATGAACACCTTCTTGTATGGTTGTTAAGGATATTTGGTAACTGCTTATCAAAAAAAAAAAAAGGATATTTGGTAACTTAGGTTGCTCACAGGCTTGTAGCAGGTACTTAGGTAATAAAAGTTGCATTATTTTGCTCATAATAACTAAAAATAAGTGTCAGGTCTTTAGTTTTTAAATTTAATAAGTCAGAAATACATCATTGGCATAGTTAAATTAGGCCTACATGATCTGAAGCACAAGTATTCAGTAACTATGAGTAGATTTTTTAATTTTGTTTTTCTGGTTAATCATATTGTTATTTTAAAATGACAATTTTGGTTGATAAGTAGGCCTGATGATAAGAGAAAAATATGGATGAACATTTTAAGTGAGAAAAATAGATAGAAAGGCAAACAATCCCATTTGTTTTGTTTAATACTAACAGAAATAGCAACAATAGTAATAGGAATACTAACAGCTTCACTTTAAATGATAGTTCAGGGGTCCATGTGTACACTTTTTGTAGATGTGTCATTGAAAATTACTCAAAAGTACAGGGGTGAAAGTTTAATCTTCCCAAGAAAAAAAGATAACAAACATTCCCTAAGCTTTTGACAAAAACGAAATTGAACAGTCTTTCATACCGATACTGACCTTGTCCTTGTATTTTATTGGCGCAGCGGACTGGCTTTTTGAGTCTGAGAACCTCTGATCTCCAATGTCTTTCACATAATTCTGAATGTCTGCTGCTGATAAAGGAGAAGACTGATGTTGCCTGACATAAACTACATCTCTTCCACCAATCGTTGCAGAAGTAACAATATGGGTGCCATAGGTTTCTATAAAACTGAAAACGGGAAACTACCCATCAGAAGCGGCATGATGTAATGGATAAAGTGGAAACCGAAGAGTGATTACGTATTACTCCCTCCATCCCTCCCTAGGTTTCAATAAAACTTAAAACAAGAACCTAACCGTCAGAAACCACATGATGTAACAGGAAAATGAATACAAAAGAGTGAATGAGTATTACTCCCTCCCTCAAATGAATACAAAAGAGTGATGATGTATTACTCCCTCCCTCACATCCACCTTCCAGGTGTGGCACTCTATCTTTTGTTTGACTATTCCTAGAGTCCCAAGTATAACACAAATGGTGGAGCAAAAGACATAGCGGTCAAGCCCCACAGTTTATACTTTGCACAGCTGAAGTTCATATATATTTTTTTTTTCCTTTGACAAGGCACAGATGAAGTTTAACCTTAACAAAACTTGAAACTACCTGGCTGGACTCTTTTTACCCATAGAGATCCAATAGTGCCAATGTCATCACAGCCAATTAAGTTACACATAAATCTGGGATAAGGCAACTACTTCCATTTTGATTTTAAAAAGCTTCCCCTTCAAAAGAACATAACATCATTGGTGTACACATGCTTAAACGAGGGTTGATGGGGGTTTGTCATAAAGCTAGCACGACATATGAAGCATCCAAAGAAGAGTTGATCTGGTGAATTATTTACCTTGCCAAGGATGCAGGATCCCAAGAGTAAGGTACAGCACGCTTTATTTCCTCATTCAATAATAAATTCGATTTTACTAATTCGACCTTATATAGAGGGATCACATGTCCGATCATTGCAAGAGATTTTGTAACCGCTACGTCGAGTTGCCAGGAGCCAGTGAAATTGAACATGGCATTAAAGCTTCCGAGTGGAATAGGTCCTGAAATACTTGACTTCTCATTGAAATATTTTGCCATCTGAAATACCATGTATAAGAAAAATTAGAACAATGACTGGTCCCTTGAGTGGATTTGAATTTCAGAGCTGCTAGTCCTTTCTCCGAATCTCCCATCAGGAGAAAGTTAGTAAAGTGTAGATGCATAGACATTCTTCATAATATAGTAGGCAGTCATGTTAATCAAGAATCAAGAAATTGTTACACGGTCTTGGGTAGAACTCAACCCCAAAAGCTAGCTATTGAAGCGAGGGTGCCCTCACGCTTATATTCTTCGTATTACTTTGGTATCCAAGCGATGCGGGACTTCGCTTCACACCCTCTCTCACGCCCACCATGCGCATTCGGCAACACATGCCACGTGTGGGACACACACTCTACTCATCCTTGGCATACTCGGCTCAGATACCATGTTACATGGTCTTGGGTAGAACTTAACCCCAAAAGCTAGCTATTGAAGTGAGAGTGTCCTCACGCTTATATTCTTCATATTACTTTGGTACCTAAGCGATGGGGGACTTTGCTTCACAGAAATAGGTAGTAGATATTACCTACTGACCTCCAAAAAGCCAACACTACAAAACCCAAGACTCTTCTAACTTCATCAGTTTTTAATTTATATTGAATTCAGCTTGTCCAGGTGACTTGGTTCTTACGATCACTCATCCATGAAGCACCAGAACTTCAGTAGTTTTCAATGCTCCCTGAGCCAGTCTAGTTGCAGAGACATGTAGTAAATGAACCCTTGGGCCTTGTTTATTTGTCCGGATTAGAGCATAGGATTGGTCATATATACCACACATCCCATGCTGCTTGGAATTTCCGTGACAAGGATTAAATGTTTGTCAATATGCAATTCCACAAATCATGGGAGATACAATATGTCGAGGAAAGTGATATTATTAGTCCCCTCTCTGTTAGTTCGAGAGAATTTGTTGCCACACAGGACAAATATATCCCTTCACCTATGAAGCACAGGTACTTCTAAAACCCCGGTGAACTCGTACCCGTAACCTATTGGGAACCAGTACTTCACATGGCACTTCTGAATCCGCACCGGTAAACGAAACGTGTACCAAAACTTCTCTTTGACTTTTGCCTTACCCCAAAAGTACCCCAGTATATATCAAGCCGTACCCAACACAAAAATGAAACTAAGCTGATAAGACTTCCTTTTTCTCTGCTTAGCATGACTGTAAAATATCAATTTGGGTCAATCAGTTCTTAGCATAATGGCATGAACCTCTTATTAGAACTTTAAGTCCAGCGTTAAACTATTATTTGATGCTGGATTTCTAATTGCCCAAGTTATTTAGCTATTTCCTTACTATGAAGTGTAATTATCACGTGTAATACATTCCTCTAAGCTCTAACTTATAAACGTAAATTTGTTATAGCCGTACCCGTACCCTTCCTTTTTTTTGGTTCCACGATATCGATATACCTGTATCTTATTAGCCCTTCACCGATGATCCAATCAAACAACCGAGGCCTAAGGATCATCCTGCCGCCTTGCCAGGCCCATCACAGGATGCCATGTATGGTTGGAGTACGGTATGATTGTCAAAGTCCTTTGGCCAGCCGGATCTTATTGAAGACAACTTGAAATCCAGCTATGTTTCATGGTATAGACTATAGAACGTACACAATGTAAAGTTAAGAAAAAACAAACTTCAGAAAAATAAGCATAACAGAATGAGGATTTTAGAGGTAAGGAATTATGTATCTAAAATCAAAGAAAACAAAAGGAAAGAATCAAGTATCAACTGCTTCAAGTTCTGTCATAACTTCATCGCAAGAAACAAAATTTATTACCTCTGACCTATATTTTCATTACTTTTTCAATACTCTTGACATCTTGAAATGGCATGACATCTATATTTTTCATGTCATAGGGGGAGAACTGTGTACATTGAACTAATGACTACCTTTTGATTGGTGTTGAAAATCTATTCTTGTTTTCACCAATATACATTGTTTATTTATTTTAAGTAGAAAAAGGACCAAGACTATGAGATGGAGAGTGTTACAATACTTTCTGGGAATTATATAGCCCAGCAACAAGTGTGAGGAGAATATTCACTCAAGGAAGCAAAAAAACTATCTCCAACAGAATGTGAACTCCACTCCAGTCCTCGATACACTCAACTTCCTCAATTATGATTATTCCTTTAAAAGGATAGTAGGTTCGGATAACATCAAAGGCCGATAAAGATGCGCAATTGTGCGGCTTGCACCTCTAAAAGAGATGCCAGTCTCTGCTCGGTGTCATAACTGCTCCCACCCTTCCAAGACGACACAACTCATGGTTATCCTATCTTGCCCCCAATGATAGACCCGGTGGAGCATTGGTAAAAACTGTAATACCAGCAGAGACCTCGTCAAAATGAAATTAGGGTTAGGCCTGCTTATTCAGTACCTTGGCAGTCATCACTGAGACGCTGAGATTGAAAGAAGAGGCGAATATAGATACAAATTAAAATCCAATACCAAAATCAGGATCCCAAAACCCAATAATACTGATTACTCCCCACACGTAAGGATCTTAGTAGCAGGAACCTCCTATGTGGGTGGCGAATCCACTTCGGAACCTCGCTCCCGTGCTCCTTCCTAGGAACCTCGCTCTCGTGCTCCTTCCTAGGAACCTCGCTCCCATTGAGAAAGGAATCCGTTCCCAACTAGGATAGAACCTCTTAGGCATATAAATCCCAAAAGAAACAAAAATAAAAGACACCAAGCAAGAGAAAAGACAAAGTAATGATACGATATTATAAAAAATATTAACTTAAATTTGCTCAATTACTTAATATAACCATAATATTACTTAGTCACTAAGACGATCTTTGCAATTGACATGAATGACGCATAATAATATTTACTTGCATTACATATTTTCATGAATTATTCCTAAACGCTTCCCGTCCTGAAAGAGGAGCTCCTATAATCCTCCACCACCTATCCCGCCCCTGCCCCTGCTTCGTGCCATTAAGATATAGAGAACAGCTGGAATCACATGTTAAAATTATAAATATTTTTATATTTTGTAATTTAAGTGGTAGAATAATAATTTCTTTTTGACATTTAACTGTATTAAAACACATAAAAATATTTATAACTTTAATAGTTTTTTCTATACGCTCCCGACGGCGCTCTCACACTTCTATGATCATCCGCTCCACCACCCCCGCTCCCGTTCCTGCTCCCACTTCGTGCAACTAAGCTAAAGATAAAATAATTAACAACTTTCAAGTTTTGAGACGTATTGTAATATCCATCACAATGTCAAACCCTCTCCAACACAAGAAACAACCCCCAGCAAAAAACATACCAATTCCAACAGCATGAAGAATTGCATAACCATATCAAAAACCTCATAATTCTTGGAGCACCTGACCAAAACACAATAAACCAATTAGGTGATACAAACTCACGGGCAAAACTCACCCTTAAAAACCGGCTTACAAGGGGAGGGTGCCCAAGAGCTTATCTACACAAGGCCAAGCCCATAGGCCCCATACTTAGGCAATGTTGGACATTGGGATCATAACATACCACCACGCTCTACAACCAATGAGCAAGGCGGCCCACGACACTGACCCAATGGAGCTCTTTCTCTTGTTTTGGCGGCTCCATTCCCCTTTGTATCAGTATTCAATACTTTAAGTATTTTAATCCAGCCTATAAGTTGCCCCCTTCGCGGGTTTGAATTGCAATGCGGTGGCCAGCTCTGATACCAAATAATACAAACTCACGGGAAGAACTCACCCTTGAAAATTGGCTTACAAGGGGAGGGTGCCCAGAGCTTATGTACACAACGCCAAGCCCATATTTAGGCCATGTGAGACATTAGGATTGGAACACTAGGAGTAAGGGGAGCACCAGAACAAGAGAACGAAAACCCAGCAAAAAAAAAAACTCCAATCACAACAATATACAGAATTGGCGAAAACTAAACAAGAACCCCGAACAATATTTGAGAACCAGAACACAATCAGAACAACTATAAGGGGAAAACCCATATACTCCTATTTTGGGCACCAGACAGAGAAAACAAAAACCAGCGACCAAACAGATCAGAAACCTTACCTCATGGAAGCTACAGACAGGGATTTCCTCAGTGATCCTCTTCCCAGTAGACGACACAATATCAACTGATACATTTGGAACAACAACGCCATCAGAAACTTGAAGATCCCTTGTCTGTTGTTCATCAAGATGAACCAAACGAGACCCAGGAGCCCCTTTACAGTATAAAAGCCTGATATCAGAAGTGACGTCAAACCCTCGACCAAGTGCTTGGATGGAGTTGCAGAGAGTTGTGAAGAGAGCATCTGAGATTGAGGAGCTGTTCCCTGCTAATGATGGGTCTTCCATGGAAAAATCCTTCATTGGGTAGAGCGAGGAACAAGGACGGATTTGGGGGGATTTGAGATTAACATTTTTACTATTAGTACAATGTTAGGTGGTGCGGTGTTGGAGTAGTTTGATTTGGTTTTGTTTGGTTTGGTGGTGGGGAAGAGGTTTGACTTTTGTACTTTTTCTTAGTTCGTTGAAGGCAGCCTGCAAGCCTTTTGACTGTAATAAAATGGATTGATTCCAACGCGTTGTGCCTTTGTTTAGGGATGATATTGAGTTGACTGGTCTTCTCTTTCATCCTAAAAATGAGTTGTGAGTGAACATTATCGTTTTTTTCTATTGGTTGAAATGATGTGGATTTCATCACAAAATAATATCATATTTATCAAAAAGTGTATTGCATAATAAATAATGAGAGAAAAGGTAATATTCACCATCTTTTAAAGATGGTGAACAAAATTACACTCTTAAAAACTACTCGCAAAAGAGCAAATCAAGAGTTCCGTCAAATTAGCTTTTGTCTAGTTTTAGTTCGGGTTAATTGTCTATTCCATCCCAAAACTATTAATCAGTACAATTTTTTGTAATTCGTCCCTCAACTAGCAATTGAACTTATGGAGTCCTTCAACTATATGATTGTCGATTGATTTAAATGCAGTCTAAATAGGGCCGGCCCCGGGGTAAGCCCCGCAAGTCCTCGGTCTTGGGCAACCCCCGGGCTGGGGCAACCCAAAAAAAAAAAAAAAAAAGTTATATACAAATATAAAAAAGTTTCCTATGCAAGAACAAATCATTGCCTTGGTGATGCGGTAGAGCAAGCTGTTCAAGTCCTTGAAGAGCCGAGTTCGATTCCCGAGCTTGCCTTCCATCCCGATTTTTTATTCTCCCCGGCCCTTTTGTTTTCTGAAAATTTTCAAAAAAGCCCTTGAACTTGTCATGAATTTT
>JAOTQK010000012.1:13114098-13129490 GCA_025642025.1 Rhododendron ferrugineum | reverse complement strand
TGCCATGTAAATATTGAGCCGAGATTCAAAGAATGAAACCAACTCAAAGCATAGTCTTGCAAAGATGATGGAAAAAATTTACGCAAACGCACCTTATCATTCGTGAAAAGCTCCTCAAGTTCTATAATATGCCAATATGGATTCTCGGAACCTAAGTCATGGAACTGGGGTAATTGGGGAGGATTAGGACTTCTTTCATGTGAATTGGAGTCCCACATATCATGCCCAAAAAGGTGATCGCGCATCGTTTTCGGCTTTATCATGACTATATCCCCTTACCTAACTTTTTTTGAAACTAAAAACTAAAAACTAAAGACTGCAAAGAAAAAGAAAAAGAAAAGAACAATTTTTCTATCTCATCCTAAAAATTAAAAACAACAAAGAAAAAGAAAAAGAAAAGAAAAGAGAAGAACCTAAAAATTACCCGAATTCTCAACACACAACGCCGTCCCCGGCAACGGCGCAAAAAATGCTTGACGATTTCCTAGTCCTAAAATTAAGGGTTGCCCCAATCGTAGGGCGGAGACCGACGCAGCACAATATCCGGTAAGTTCGGAGTCGAATCCACAGAGACGGTGATGTGTGCTGACTAAAAACTCGGGTTTAACTAATTTAATTGGCTCTTAGGTAGCCACCCTTTGTCGTTTTGGTTGAGATTAACTAAAAACCTAGAAATTGATTGTACTTTGCAGATAATTAAAAAAAGAGGTATGGTCGTAGGATTCATAGCACTTGTAACTAATCTGGATTAACCTGCTCCATTCGGTGTTCTTAAAAACTTTCAACTTTATATTGAAAAAGATACCCCGCAAGATGCGAGACCCTATGGTCGCCGTATACCCATGCGCAGCGGAGAATGAGTTTTGGACCCCCATTCCCTCGTTCACATGGGCTCCGACGATGCCCGGGTTCGTCTCACAAATGTTCTCAATTAACCTAAAATTGCTTTTTTCCATTGTTTGAAAATAGGAGCAGAATCCGAACTAGCCATGGTGTACTAATCACCCCGCGACCCTACCTATAAAACTACTCACTCATTGTTAAACGAGAAGCAAAAGAAACCCTAACTTGCATCATGCTTGGAATAAAAATTAAACAAAAGATTAAAGTTAAGAAAAGATCCACGAACAATTTTAATAAAGAACGAAACGTAATACGAGTTACCGGAAGATGTGTTCTTGAACAAAACTTGAAAACTTCAAAGGAAAGAGCTCTGGAAAGAAAAGAACGTAAAAAGAAAGCTGCTACGTAATGTTCGAACCCTAAAAACGAAGTACAGAGGGGTATTTATACAAACCCCAAATATTCGGAATTAAAAAGAAAAAAGAAAAAAGTAATGAACGACGACAACCAAAATTCTCCGTTGGAGCCTTCGGTATCGATGCATGAAATGGGAGTATCGATACCCTTTGGCCTGTTCAACCTTGGACCAGTTTTGCACTTCATTGTATGGATACGGAAAATTATGGTATGGATACCACAGTGCCTGTTCAACCTTGGACCATTTTTGAACTTTGAACTTCATTGTATGGGGGAAATTATGGTATGGATACCACAGCATCCCCCGAGCCTTGCATGGGATTTGACCACCCAACGTTCACGGCTCAGATTTGGCATCCCGGCAACGTATGAACCGGCTTCGAAACCACTCATTCCAACCTTGGCGCTAAATCTGTCGTATTACCTGAGAAAATAATAAAAACACAAAAAACCAAGACAAAGCACGGCATCAAGTGGAAAATGGAATAAAACGCGCCTTTAACGCGCTAATTCGCCCTACTTAGGCGCTCATATCCAAGATATCACGCGCCTATCAGGCACGGCACGACACAACCTGACAAAAAAAGGCACGGCACAACGCGGCACGATTAATTAATCGGGCACGGCACGACACGACACGATTTAAGAAAGGCACGGCCCGACACGGCCTGACAAAGCAAAATGGCCCACCATGGCACTGTACGGGCATGGCATGCCATGGCACGATGAAGTAAACGGGCACGGTACGACACGACACGAAGCACGGTTGGCACGGAAGAAAATGACACGGCACGGCATGACAGGCACGTTTGACACCTCTAGCGGCTACTGGAGGGTCTGTGAGGTATGCCTTAAAACTTTACTTTCTTTTACTGTTAGTTAGCTTTCCATACACCTTTGTATATCCTGTGCTAACTCTTCATGCCTTGAATTCTGCAGCTTTGGACATACGAGGTACTGGATATGTACCCTCCTGAGACTTCCTGTCCTGCCGACGTGATACTTCCTCGGGCTCTCCGTTGGTCGAAGGAGTACCGGGGGGTAAAGAAGGGAAAGGGCGATTTGAATGCCTATCGCCTCTACTTGGACGAGCTGCGTCCTGACCAGGTATTCGTGCTTCCTTATCTGCTTAACTCATGCTCTTTGTGCTTTCCCGTTTAATAGTATACTACGTTATTTGCTCTCGAATGCAAGTCTATTGGCGCATTTGGGACCGCTTTGATATCCCGTATGTGGCTCAGAGCAGAAAGGTGACAAGGGGGAGAGTACTACTAGAGTCCCCTTACGGCTGGCAGTGGTACCTGGGTGACTGTGTATCACGTCAGTCGTTGAGGTTGGACGCTTTCTTGGTCCCTGGACCACTCCCTCCTTTCGTGCAGAGGATGAGCCAGTACACGCTGAGGGAGGTCGAGCGGTTCACACGACCGGACCCTCAGTTGGAGCCACTCTTTCAGGAAGGCGCAGACTATACAGAGTACCGAGCTCAGTTCCTGAGGAGGAGCTTTGGGATCCGGGCCACCTGGGAGGCGGAGCAGCAGGCGAGAGGTGGCCGAGGTGGTAGAGGTGGCAGAGGAGGTGGAAGAAAAGGAGATGGAGGAAGAGGTGGAGGCCATGGTGACGGTGCGAGTCAAAGCGGGTTGAGGTTGCTTATGCTTTTTGGACAGTGGAGGTGGTCACTGCTCAGGGAGTCCCTAGTTTGGTGGAGGTCCCACGCCCGACAGTCGAGCCTCCGGAGTTGTATGACATGCTTCAATTTCTTTTGAATGTTCGCCATCTTTACTGCATATTCTAATTGATCTTCTTATTGTGCAGGTGACTCCAGAGTATGCTAGGGAGATGGTGGCGACCATGATGGGCTTAGAGCAGCTAGTTTGACAGTACGCCATGGGTCACTCCCCGCCAGTGCTGACTCGCGTTGGAGGGACGATGGTAAACCCTTGTACTTCAACTACTCATTTAGCTTTTACGACCTTTATTTATGACTATGATGCAAATGTTATATGAATGCTATGCTCTTTCCAGGCTAGAGGAGGGGCTTCTCGAGGGCTACGCCGGAAGTCTGTTTGCATGCCTGCGCAACAGGCTCCTAGTGCTAGCTCTCAGGGGGAGCGCCCTTCGAAGAGACAGAGGCGTTCACGCCCTACTGAGGAGGAGCCTAGTGCTGACTTAGAGGAGACTGAAGAACCAAAGTGTAGACACCCCAATCTGGGCTTCCAGATTAGTTTACTTTCAGTTTCTGATTCCCCGATGATGAATCGGATCAAGAACACCTCGGGAATGTCGAGTGTTTGCACCTAACCTAGCCGAAG
Organism: Rhododendron ferrugineum; assembly: GCA_025642025.1. Taxonomy (NCBI): domain Eukaryota; kingdom Viridiplantae; phylum Streptophyta; class Magnoliopsida; order Ericales; family Ericaceae; genus Rhododendron; species Rhododendron ferrugineum. The sequence goes on along the minus strand of JAOTQK010000012.1, from coordinate 13,125,921 downwards.
CCACTTCAAAAAGCTAGGAACCCTACTAGCGTGCACAGGATCCTCACCTGCGTGCGTGGGTCAGCTTGCAAGGTGTGGTCAACAGTCAAAGCTTGACCGTTGACCCACGCGCGGGTTGGTTTGACTCGTGCGCACCGGTCTTAACCTGTCCCCATCACCTTTATGGGTTGGGAAGCTTAGCCACCAAGCAACCTACAGCCAGCCTCTTGGACTAGCTGGGGTCTAATCTTTGCACCAGATCTACCACCACCTCTTCTCCTATATATACCCCCATGGTTCTTTCTTCCAAGGGTGACAAAAAATATCAAGTTAAAAAGGATACAAAACCCTAACCCTAATTCCAAGCAACTCAAGCTACCTTGTTTCCTTGGTTCTATCACTCATACACCCTCAAGAACATAGCTTGTTCTTCCACCTCAATCAAGCCTCAAACCTCAAAGCTCAATCTCTTTCAAACTCAATCTAGGTATAGCATACCTACTGTTTTCCTATTCTGATCCCTGAGGTGGGCTGGCAGGGTCAAGGCTGGTAATCAATACCAGTCCTTGCCCTAAAACAGGCAACGTTTCAAAAACCGTCGTAGCAAGGACCAGCGCACGCAGGTAAACTGTTCCCCGCCCTAATTGGCTAAAATTGATTAATAAAAGAAGAATCGCAACATTTTCACAAAATGCCTAAGTAGAGACTGATCTCCGGATTGGGCGAGAGAGGTGCCTTAAAACCCTTCTCCTCTCATAACTTGGCTCCCGAACCCAGATATGGTTATGACAGACTGGTGCTTTCACTTTTTCAAATCAAATAGCGCGACAGTTTTCAATCCACGAATGCAGATTATCGTAGAGAAAGAAAGGCCTGGTTCACATCACATAAGGGCTCGGAGTAAGCCCTGGACGCCGATGCGAGGCACCGAACATGTTCTATCCTCAATCTCCATCAAGCAAGGATTTGCATAGAAATTAGTGCTGAACAGGATCCCCCGAATGAGGTCACAGTAATGGTGGAAGGGAAATCTGTTATTGTTCCTATCGAATACCAAGTCCTCCCACCCATTTGCAAGCAATGTCATGTATTTGGACATTCCACTGATCGGTGTACTAAGAGAGCACTCAACTCTTCCTCCCATTCCACATCTGCAATCCAGGTTGGGTCTCAAACAAAGCAAATGGCTGCTTTGGATCAAGCAGTAAGAGATCCTATATTGCAGCAAGGGGACTCCTCTAAAAGCGGTCCTCCCTTGCTTTAGAAGCAGCAAGCTATCAATTCTGTTGACTCTTTGAGTGAGTCAGAATCTGAAGGGGAATTGTGGGAGGTTCTAGAAGGGGTGGTCAGAAGCTCTCAAGAGGTTTCATAGCCACAACTTAAGTTGGAAGTAACAGGTAGTACCACGTACAGAGTCATCCTCTTCAGCTGTTCCAAGGGATGGCGTGGTTCCAATGCTGAACCAATCACTCTCTCCTAAACCACCTGATCTCCATAGTTCAGAGGTACAAGCTAAAGCCACAACAGAAGATCTCAAGGAGAAGTTTCAAAAGGTTCTTTCCAGGTCAGCCCAAAGAAGAATGAAGAAGCTTACAAGGGAACAATCTCTAAGTTCCCTATCCAGAGGAAGGAATTAATTCCACTGTATCCTTTTTGTCAGGGCAGTATTCTCAATGCTTCCAACTTTTGCCATTTTCTACTTAGTTCTGCTTGAATAGTTGTCTTATGTCTTTGCACCTTCTTAATATTGGTTTTTGGAATATTCGGGGTCTTAATGATCCAATCAAACAAAAAGAGGTGAAATGTTTTGTGAATTAGAACAATCTCTCCCTTGTGGGTTTATTAGAGCATAAAATAAAAGAAGATTGGGCTGTTAGAATTTTAAAGTTTATTTGCCCACAATGGAGTTTTTTGAACAACTACCCTCAGGCTCCTCTTGGTAGAATTTTTGTTTGTTGGGATCCTAGTATCCTGAATGTACAAGTTTTGGATCAGACTGATTAGTATATTCATTGTGAAGTGCACTCTAAATGTGGGGGGACCCCTTTTTTGGCCACTTTTGTGTATGGAGCTAGTAGCTATTTGAATAGACGGGCCTTGTGGTCTAGTCTTCATCATTTGACCTCTTCCCTACCTTGGATAATTATGGGGTATTTTAATGCCATTAGGCATCCAAGAGAGAAAGTTGGAGGCACCTCACTTTGTCCTCCTCATATGAATGAGTTTAATCAATGTCTTTATAACATAGAGCTTGATGATCTTAGGTATTCAGGCTATTTTCTCACTTGGGCCAATAAACAAGACCCCTCTCATTTTGTCAGCTCAAATTTGGATAGAGTTCTGGTTAATGAACATTGGAAGAAAGCTTTTAGTTGCTCTTCTGCTCATTTTCCCACTGTTGGGATTTCAGATCACTCTTCAGCCATTGTGACCATCACCCCTAGTCCTAAGAAGGCTATCAAACCCTTCAAGTTCTTTGATTTCCTTGCTGAGCATCCCCAGTTCTTAAATATAGTTCAAAGAGTCTGGAGGAGAGTGATTATTGGGAACCCTATGTTTTGTGTCTGTGAAAAACTTAGGTTGTTGAAATCTGAGCTTCTTCTTTTTTTTTTTTTTGGGTAAATTAGCTTGAAATTAAAAAAAGGTTAACCGAATGTACAGCCTACAAGGGGTATATCCCAGGAGGAAAAGAAAAAGAAGAAGACTGAAAAAAAATTGTAGCAACCCACGCACAACCCGCATGGAGAGTAAGGTAGAGTAAGCGCGAAATAACAAAATTCCATATGTTTGATATCTTACCCTCGTTGCACTATCTATCTAAGAGGAGAGATAGTGCAACGGGAATGAAACCTATGAAGTGATACAGCTAGTAATTATTACATGAAACTAATTATTACCCTGGCACATCCCGCCAGGCTAGGAAATGAAATAAAGAGTCACGATCAGAAACGACCATGTGATAAACCATCACCAAAATCTAGTAGCAACATAGCAAATTGGCAAAGGCGAGCTGATTAGCTACTACAGAGAAACAAGGCACCAAGAAGAGTCTCAACCAGAGATGATGGCATCTGACAAGGGGCCCAACCCCGTACACCACGTCCATTCTACCAGTCTAACACTCCCTCATCTGAATTCCAAGGCTCACCAAAACAACCTGCCCCAGCCAATAACCAAATACCACCAAACTCCAGAGATGGGATAAGTAGACCAAGATTCAATTACACCAACTTAACCCAAAAAAGATCTCAACGTGGCACTCACTTCCAAAGAAACAGCTACTACAGAGGACCTTAAACCCGAGGAGGCAATAAGGATATACAGACATCCAATACACGGGTACCCTCTCAACCCTGCACGAAAGCCCAATCCACACGAACTACAAAACCTCATCCGATTACCAAAGGCTCGCCGCTCTCTAAAAGTGAGACAGAAAAGGAGTAATCGGCATGTGTTGTTTTGAACTTCCCTAAAAGAAAAAAAGAACAGATTTTTCAAAATATAAACTTGATTGAAAGTATTTGTATTTTGATCTTAAGGATGGTTATGAGCATGTATATGTGACTACTTGGATTAATTGATTGATGTGTGATAAAGCATAAGTGGTTTCCACTCCAAAGGTGTCCGTCCATGTGACACTATGCTTTATATTGTGTGCTAAGTGTTCAAGCATGACTACGTGATAATATGAGCATGATAAGTAATATAGAGTGGGATGATCTTGCTAGTTTAGTTTCAAGATTATAATGAATGATTTATGAGTACTTACGTGAAAAGTCCTACCGCGGAGTCTATGCATGAAAACGAGACACCGAAATCGAGGAAGTTAGAAACATGACACCTAGGGTGTGTTAATGACAAGGTGTGTTTTGAAATCTCAATGTGGCCGGACTTGCCCATTGTGGGATGTGTGTGTTCCCATGGGAACTCGAAACGGCAAAACTATGGTGAGGATACTCGAGAATCCGGAACGGCGAAATTGAGGTATGGCTTGGTTATCCGTGGAGAGGAGCCAATGCAAAGTTTGTGTGCCAATGGGAACCCGGAACGGCAGAACCATTGTGAGGATACTCGGGAATCCGGGACGGCGGAACCGACGTTGGGTGTGTAAAAATGATTTTGGAAATGTTGATTTGGAAAGTGAAAATGGTGACACAGTCTACGAAAGGTCGCGTAGGATAAACACGGATATCACGAACACCAACGTTAGTTGAATAGCGAATGTGGACGTGTCATTGTTAATAGCCTTGTTGAATATCCATGTGAATTTCTATGCCCTATTGTTGTAAATTATGGGTTAACGGGTATGAGATTATTCTTCTAAGCTCCGTAGCTCATGGTGTTACTGTTGTAACCCTGACATATTATACTGGGGGCGACGCCGGTATAATGTGTCAGACTTTGTAGATGATCAAGGTGAGTTGCATACCTTGGAGGCTTTTGGAGCCGAAGAGCTGGCTAGGATGGAAGAGCAGGCGGAGCCATAGTTAGGAACCTTAGTTTCCCCTCCCTTGTATAAATTATGGGAATGATGATGTAATAATGAGCCAAACTCTCTTTAGATTGTCAATAAAATTGTCTATTTAACGTTCCCAAAATTCGGGGCGTAACAACATGGTATCAAAGCTCTAGGTTCAAAACCTCGGCCATGGGTAGAACCATAAGATAGTTTGACCGTTGCACAAACGAGAATTGAGTTTAAGTTTATCGTCCCAAATTGGGTGGAATCCTTACAAAGCAATCTTCGGATTGAAGCAAGGTTTGGAAATTGGCAGTACCACCGAGCTGGGAATTCCCGAACAATTAGATGATGACTTAAATCAAGGATCGAATATGGAACTTAGAAATTCGAAGCTTTTCTTTACAGTTAATAAATCCTTGTCTTAAAATACTACTAATTGAGGTTAAAATCTTTCCTTGTTGATGAATCACCTGAACCACTTAGTCAACATGTTAGCCGGAGCTCACCATTTCAAAAACACCATAAAAAGTATGACGACCCAACTGGTGGAGAATCACAACTATGTTGTCGTTGTACTCGCAGAAATACAAGATTTCAAAAGAGTACAGCAAAATACCCCTATTCCCGTTGAATCTCTGGTTTCCTGGAATGTTTCCAAACCTGTATGCCTTCCATGAGTTCTTCGGTGCCCTACCCCTGATGCAAAACTTTGAGGTTGGTGATGAGGAGGAAGAAATCACCAATGAGGTGGCTAAGGAGGAAAACTTGTTAGGTGAAGGGAATCTCAAAGAGGGCAAGACTCTAAAAGACCTGTGAAAGCCAAGGATACTACCTAGGCGCACCTGAATAAACCTAGCAATAGTTGTAATCCTTCGGGATGTAGGATGTTGAAGATTAGGATCACCGTTGCTTGTTTCCTAAGTTGTACTATTACTATGCTTGATAATAAAAGACTTATTTCAATTACTACTTGTTCTTATATGATGCCTTTAGTACTTGATCACTATTTCGTACACGCACACTTATCCTTCTACCTACGTACTGTTCATAAACAATTGCGCCTTACACCGTTAAGTCTAATATATAATTTTCTTTTATTGTAGATATGGATAGCCGTACCTCTGCTTCCCAGACCACCGTAGTAGACCTATTATACTACAAGACCTTGCTAGCACCCGAGAGCCTTATCCCCATGCCTCACCTAGGTATATGTGACCTCGAGACTGGCTGCTAACTATACGAGTTTGTCGTAATGGCACCCTTTACCAACAAGGATCAACACATGAATATGGAGACCCAGAACGTACCACTTGAGGAGTTAGCCGAGGAAATCGGTCAGAAGGGAGAACGTTGGCTTGAAATAAGAGAGAAGGAGTGGATGGAACAGTTGAGAGAGTTCTACAGACTCGTTTCACCCCATCAGTAGAGTAGTGGTATTAGAATAAGGTCCCGAAAGTCGTAGTTGCACTTGTGGTACACTAAGGCAAACCAAACCATGTAGTAGAAGTATATAGGACCTTTTCAGCTTTGTATTAGGAAGAACCTTAGGCCTCTGCTTGCCATTGTAGTAGAATTCTATGCTTATGATTGTATCTCTCTTTTATCTATGAAAAGCTTGCTTATGTTGAAAGAGTACTGTTGCATACTACTTGACAAAACTGCTTTTGACTTAGAAAAGAAACATCGTTTGCAAAAGGAAAATTTGTCTTAGTAGACTAAACCTTCCCCTTTCGATTTCCCTCGTAGATGGTGAATACGCGCCGCGGATTAGGATACGAAACCGGAGAATCCTCTAACACTAACCTCGACCTAGCCCAAATCATGCAAGCGTTCATAGCCGCTTTGAACGCCAACCGCCAAAACCAAAACCGCCACGACGGACCGATGACCCAAACCCAGGCCATGAACGAATTCTGCAAACGCCGACCCCCGACCTTTCACGGAGACACCAACCCCATCGTGGCTGAGACGTGGCTGAAGGAAGTCAAGATGATTCTCGAAACCTTAGGAATTAACCTAGACGGAGATCGTGTAGCCTTAGCCACTTACCAATTGAAGGGAGAAGCCCGCTATTGGTGGGACTTGATGGAGGCAACCCATACCATAGCCACTATGACTTTTGCCGAGTTCGAAACCCTATTCCTCAACAAGTACTTTCCTACGCCCTTTCGCCTAGCCAAGGAACAAGAGTTCCTGAATCTGAAGCAAGGAACAATGATTGTCACCCAGTACGCGGCCAAATATGAGGAACTATCCCGTTACGCCCCAAACTCCATATTGACCGAGGACAAGAAGGCAAGGAGATTAGAGTGGGGACTAACGACTGCTCGAAGGGCTGTGGTGGCTCAAGCTTTTACCACCTATGCCGAAGTGCTGAAGTGCGCTCTCCGGCTAGAGAGTGAGGAGTTGGATTTCAAAACCCGGTGGAGGAAAGCCACTGGCCGCACCGGTGGACCAATCCGAACCCAACCGCCCAACCATAACCGTGGACCCTACCCCACCAAAGCCTTTAACCCATCTCAAAGCAATCAACCATGGAAGAATGCTACACCAGGACATGGCGAACCGCAAAGGGGCGGTCAAGACATAGCAATAGTTCAGTGCTACAACTGTCAGGCTATAGGCCACTATAGGCGCAACTGCTCGCAACATCAAAAGAGGAGGGATGGGAGCTTTGAAAACCAGAAAGCTCAACAACCAGGACAGGCCAGTTTTGTGAAGCAAAACCCTGGAGGCCCATCTCAGCAGCAGAATGGGCAAAACAAGGGAAAGCAGTCCATGGGATGCCATAAAGGCACTGGAGGGCGTGTCTTTGCGCTACAGGCTGAGGAACAAGAGTAGGATCCCTCTGTGATCCAAGGTATGCTACTATTACATAGTACCTACGTACAAGCTTTGTTTGACTATGGAGCATCGCATTCATTCATATCTACAGCCTGCGTAACTGCTCTAGCACTAGAAACAGAACCCCTAAGTACGAGTACGAAAGTAACATCACCGTTGGGGGGAGTATAGTTGTTAGTCTAGTGTGTAGAGGGTGTGAACTAGAAGTAGCCAACCTGCGCCTGACCTGCGACCTTAAAGTGATCGGCATGGCAGATTTTGACATAATCCTGGGGATGGACTGACTATCAGCACATCAAGCAGTCATAGACTGTCACCAAAAGACGGTGACAGCTTATACCTTAGAAGGGACTCGTTTCCGTTTTAAGGGGAATAGATAGACGGCGAGTTCGGTGACGAAAAGATCAAGGTGGCAGAACCAACTGTTTGGATGGCTAGCTAGCCTCCAATTGGAAGAAGGCAATAGAATGGAAGTGGGATTACCACACATCGTTTGCGAGTACACTGATGTTTTCCCTGAAGAACTTCCTGGCTTACCCCCTCAGAGAGAGATAGACTTCACTATAGAACTCCGACCTGGAACCGCACCAATTTCTATGGCGCCGTACCGAATGGCCCCTGCAAAACTAAAAGAGCTCAAGACCCAATTACGAGAACTGTTGGGTAAAGGGTTTATCAGGCCGAGTACGTCACCATGGGGAGTGCCTGCACTGTTCGTGATGAAGAAAGAAGGGACGCTCCGACTGTGCATCGACTACAGGAAGCTAAATCAAGCCACAATCAAGAACCAGTACCCATTGCCAAGGATCGATGACCTATTTGATCAATTGAGAGGAGCAACCTGCTTCTCTAAAATCGATCTCCGATCAGGCTATCATCAGCTGAGGCTCCGGGATGAAGATATCGCCAAGACAGCCTTTCGCACCAGATACGGACACTACGAGTTTGTGGTGATGCCGTTCGGGCTGACCAACGCTCCGACAGTATTCATGTGTCTCATGAACAAGATCTTCCAACCCTACTTAGACAAATTTGTAGTGGTGTTCATTGATGACATCTTGATATACTCCGCCAACAAGGAGGAGCACGAAGAACACCTTCGGATAGTACTACAAATACTCCGAGATAGCCAACTCTATGCCAAAGCAAGTAAATGTGAGTTCTGGCTAGAAGTGGTTAAGTTCTTGGGGCATGTGGTATCCAAGGAAGGAATCGCGGTGGACGAAAGTAATGTCAAAGCAGTGCTGAATTGGAAACAGAAGACCTCGGTATTTGAAATCAGGAGTTTTCTAGGATTGGCCGGGTACTACCTAAGATTCATACAAGACTTCTCAATCCTGGCCAAACCAATGACAAGACTGACTCAGAAAGGAGTGAAGCTGGATTGGAACAAATCCTGTGAGAAATCTCTTATGAAGTTAAAAAAAGAGACTGACTAGTGTACCAATACTCATCATTCCTAAGCGGGGTGTAGATTATACGATTTACTGTGACGCGTCAAGAGACGGTTTGGGATGCGTGCTGATGCAGAACGGAAAGGTCGTAGCCTACAGATCTCAGCAACTTCAACCACACGAGAGTAATTACCCCACTCACGACTTGGAATTGGCTGCAGTAGTATTTGCCCTCAAGTCCTGGTGTTACTATCTGTGGGGAGAACAATTTGAGGTTTTTAACAACCACAAGAGCCTCAAGTATCTTTTCACTCAGAAGGAGTTGAACCTAAGGCAGCATCGATGGATGGAATACTTGGAGGACTACAAGTTTACACTACAGTATCACCCTGTCAAGGCCAATGTGGTGGCTGACGCTCTAAGCCGAAAGGACAGGGCACAGAAAGCCAAAACTGCCATTAAGGAATGGGAAATGGTGGACACTCTCAATGAGTTCAATCTACGACCATCATCATAGAATGGGAATGCACGTCTATATGCTCATGTTACAGAACTAGCACTTCACCGAGAAATCCTCCTACCCAAACCTTTAAGCAGGATTGCGAGTTCATTCGATCTCGAATCCGAGAAGGAAAAACACTACCTGGATGGACGATCGAGAAAGATAACAGCCTAAGATTCAGAGGAAAGGTGTTCGAACCTAATATTGGAACCCTTTGAGAAGCCGTACTCCGAGAAGCTCATCATTCAAACTTCGCAGTCCACCCGGCGGTATAAAGATGTATCATGATCTGCGAAGGACGTACTAGTGGGAAGGAACGAAGAAGGACGTAGCCCAATTCGTATCTACCTGTCTAGTGTGTCAGCAAGTCAAAGCTGAACACTAGAAACCTGGAAGAGATCTTCAACCCTTACCAATTCCGACCTGGAAGTGGGAACATATCTCCATGGATTTCGTGACTAGACTACCAAGATCCGCCAAGACCAATACTGCTATTTGGGTGATTGTGGATCGACTCACCAAGTCTGCACATTTTCTGCCTGTTAAGATGACAGAGAACGTAGAACATTTGAGCCTATTGTATATCCAAGAAATCATACGCCTACATGGGGTACCTATCTCAATAGTGTCTGACCAAGACCCACGTTTCGTGTCACACTTTTGGAAGGGATTACAAAAGGCATTGGGTACAAACGTAAGGCTTAGTACAGCCTTCCACCCACAAACGGAAAGGACAATACAAACCCTAGAAGACATGCTAAGAGCCTGTGCCTTGGATTTTTTTGGAAACTGGGAGCAGCACTTACCATTTGTAGAGTTCGCCTACAACAACAGCTACCAAGCAAGTATCGAGATGGCACCATACGAAACCCTATACGGTCGACCTTGCCATCTCCAGTCTGTTGGACAGATGCTAGAGAAACGAGATTGATTGGACCTGACATAGTACGGGATACCACGGAGAAGATCAAGACCATCAGACAAAGGATCCAGACAGCTCAAAGCCGACAGAAGAGCTATGCGGATAGAAGGAACCGACCATTATCCTTTGAAGCAGGAGACCACGTGTTCCTAAAGATTAGACCAAAGAAAGGAGTTATCAGGTTTGGGAAAAAGGGAAACTTGTCCCCATGTTACATCGGACCCTTCGACATTGTGGAGAGAATCGGGAAGGTTGCGCATCGTCTAGCACTGCTGCCACAGCTAGATAGAGTGCATAACGTGTTCCCTGTTTCAATGCTCTGCAAGTATCTCGCATTACCCACACATGTCCTCAACTGGGAAGACGTCACCATCGACGAAGACGTGATGTACGAGGAAGAGCCGATAGAGATTCAGGACCGAAGCGAGAAGATAATCCGAAACAAGACAATCAAACTAGTTCGAGTCCTGTGGAAGCACCGTGGATCCGGAGAGACCACGTGGGAGAGAGAGGAAACCATGAGAGCGAATTATCCTCACCTATTCGAATCCGAGCATACGCCAAATTTCGAGGACAAAATTGTTTAAGGGGGATAGTTTGTAACGACCTTGATTTTTGGTAAATAAAAATTTCCTTTAAGTATTCGAAAATTCCTTAGTTAATACTAGATTGCTTTATAAAATTTCATTTTTACTTTAATAATCCGTCATAATTAGATTCGAAACCTATAAAAATCAAATCCTTTAGCATCAGACAATCTAGTCCTATTCCAAAGACAAGTATGCTTGTAAAGATACTTGTATATTTTCCAAAGTGAGTAAAATAAAGTTTTTAAATTATATTCATTGGCTAGGAATCCTACTTGGCAAGTAGAATTAGTTTCCAACCAATTGGTTAGCCAAACCTAGTTACCTTTCCCTAGCATTTAAGGACCATTGGACAAAGGTAGTAATCATGATGCTTCCTAAAGTAGCACCCATAGCCTTATTTAAGCATGCCTAATTACCATAGGGTTACTTTCTAGGAATTCAATATCCATTGGTCAATAGATTACCCTTGGAAGCTTAACTTTAATCATTACCTTCCTTAAGACCTATTAGGACCTACTTAGACCTAAGTATACCTAGCTATATATATAGATACATATATGCTTTCTAGGATATGGATTAACCATTGGGTATTAACTTGTCATTAAGGCCTTAACTTTAATTATTACTTTTTTCCTAGCCTTACAAACCTACTTGAGCCTAACCATACTTAGTCTTACTCATACATATATATATATATATATATATACACACACATATATATAAGCACATGGGAATAAGAGAGAGAGAGAGAGAGAGAGAGAGAGAGAGAAGTGTGTGTGTGCATGTGTTTGGACACTCTCACAAGCTACCTCTTTAGCCCTTAAGCCTATTTACCCCATGACAACCCATTTCGAGACTATTTCAAGCACCAAATCTAGCCTTTAATCATCCTAGAACCTAGCCCTTAATCACCTAGAGATTGACGTACAACCTAGCCTAGGATTGACTAAACATGGAAGGCTATTCTTTATAAAGTGGCCCTGAGAAAAAGAATTCCGTTCCTTTCTAAAGTGGCCCAGATCGAGGGAGCGCGAGCAGGGAAGCAAGCGCTCGAAATACAGAGTCGCCACTCGGGTTTGAAGGTCCGACACCCAAGGAACCATATTTCGAAGCACCTGCCGCGCTGTTTG
>JAOTQK010000012.1:13055968-13066573 GCA_025642025.1 Rhododendron ferrugineum | reverse complement strand
AAAGATTAAAGAAATAGATATGATATCTTGCCCTAGGATTCTATGTACCTAATACTATATTTTAAAGGGAAACATGTACCAATTTGACATTGTTTAATAAGGAATTTTGACTAGATATCTCCTAGATCATCTAGTAAATGCCCAAATATTATAATAGGATACTTGTACACCTAGTTCTTATTTAAATAAAGATTGTTCACATGTGTCCAATTGAATTGTTTAATAGGTAAATCCTTTTCTTCCAAAATCCTATTTGTTTATTAGTACCTTTGTACTTCTATATCTTATTATGTATGTATATAAATATATATAAATAGTACAAGGGAGAGGAGAGAGAAAGAGAAGAAGATATGGTGTACCTCTTTGGACCTTCTTCACCAAATCCTAGTTATATATATGTAAGTACATGTACTAGTGAAAAAAGAGAGATGGGAAGCTATGAGGGAGATTCAAGGTACAAGATTTACTTACAAACTCAATCCTATACTCTTTCTAAGTCAATCACCAACCCTTGTCCTTCCATGCATTTGATATATACATAAGTACATTGTACTAAGAGAGAGAGAGAGAGAGGGAGATGGAAAGGGAGAGGGAGAGAGAGGCCGAGAGAGATGGAGGGAGAGGGAGAGAGAGAGGGCCGGATGGAGAGGGAGAGAGAGGGAGTGATGTGTGCATTTGTACTCTTCCACATCTAATCCAATCCATGGCCAATCTTCTTACATCACCATGTACCAACAAATCTAGGGTTTCTTGCTCTTTCATAGCTAAGGACAATCAAATCTACATTTCTTATTCAAACAAGTACTAGACAAGACTAAAACCCTAATAGAATAACCTAAACTTGTCCTAGAATGGGAATTAAGAAAGGAGAAAATCTTGGATTGTCTTTCAAGCCTTGAAATGACAAGGTATGGAGCAAAATCCATTGGACAAAGAGAGGAGAGAGGGCCGGCCATGAGAGGGAGGGAGGAGCCAATCTTTGCCTATAAATCGGACCTCATATCTCTCCATTCAACTCACACTTCCATAATCCACTTCTCTCTCTAGAAAGCTTAGTGTTCTTGCTTGTTCTTGCTAGTTCTTGCTTGTTCTTGAGGTTCTTCCTTAGTTCTTCTAAAGCCGCCGCTAAACCACCACACAACCACCCTTTCGATCCAAAAAGTCTAGTGGTGTTAGTCAAGATCTAGTTTCGAGAGAAACCTTTCTCTTTCGAAGCTACCGGAAGTAATCCTTAAGAAGTTACTCCGTCCAACCACCGACGCACCTCCGTAGTTATCTCTACCGCCAAGAAGAACGGTAGATTCTCTATATCTACTTCCCCTACGTATATGTAGTTACATTAAGATGCGTATAAAGTTATGTTGTCAAATGTAGGATTTTCCTATACTTCCTAAACTCTAAGTATAGCGTATGATATGCGTATGTTGAAATGAATGTAGAATACTCTTATACACCCTATCCTAAGTTTACGTAGAATATCTTGACTTACTTACTTTAAGCTTGTCGTATGATGCTTGAACGTTGGAATGCATGTTGGTTATGCTAATGGAAGTATGAGCATGTTCAATGAATGACCTTTTATTCCAATAAATACTTATGTTCTTTTGAACTTTCCTAAAGAAGAAATAACGGACTTTTGAAAGGATAACTTGAATTGAAGTATTCGTATTTTGATCTTTTAAATGATTATAAACTTGTTGTAGGTCTACTTGCATTACTTGTGGTTGTCTTAAAGCATATAGTGGTTTCCACTCCAAGGGCGTCCGTACATGTGGCGTTATGCTTTACGAATGATTTGAACATGCTACTCAATATAGAGTTGGATGATCTTGCTAGTTTAGTTTCAAGATTACTTATGTTGTGAAAAGAACTACCGCGGAGTCATGGCATGCAAATGAGACACAAAAAATTGAGAAAATTAGAAACATGGCACCTAGGGTGTGGATAAAGGAAATGTTTTGACTTGGATAAAATATTTTTGAAACTACATTGTGGCCGGACATGGTAGCCCAATGTGAGTGTGTTTGAAAACCGCAATGAGGCCGGACTTGGTAGCCCATTGTGAAGATTGCCAATGGGGCCGGACGTGGTAGTCTCATTGGTAGTATGGCTTGGTTATCCGTGGAGAGGAGCCAATGCAAGATTTGAAAAGGATGTTTGAGAAACCGCGATGTGGCCGGACTTGGTAGCCCATCGTGTGCGTTGCTAATGGAGCCGGACATGGTAGCCTCATTAGTAACAAATTGTTAAAGAAGTTTTGAAAATGTTGATTTGACAAATGAGAAGGATGAAAATGGCGACACGGTCTACGAAATGTTGCGTAGGAGAAACTTAAAAAGGCATGACACCAACGTTAGTAAGATAGTGAATGTGGATGTGTAATTGTTAACTATGTTGTTGAATGAGCATGTGTAATTGTTTATGTACCTTTTTGTTATAAGTTAAAGGTTAGTGGGTATGGTTATTTCTATTGAGCTTCCGTAGCTCATGGTGTTACCTTTTGGTGACCCTGATATATTATACTGGGGGCGACGCTGGTATAATGTGTCAGAGTTGATAGATGAGCAGGGTGAACAGTACACATTGGAGATCTTTGGAGCCGAAGAGCTTGCTAGGATGGAGGACGAGGTGGAGTAGTAGATAACCTTAGATTTTCCATCCTTTTGTGTAATAAAAGTACTCTAGTAGGAATCATGTTGTAATAATGAGCCAGACTCAACTTAGTTTATTTCAATAAAATGTTTATTTAACGTACCCGAAAATGGGGGCGTTACAAGATTTGCCAAATAAAAAAAGTGACCTTACACAAACGACTACTTTCTTATTCAACATGTAAGTTAAGACTTCCCCATGATCACATTCGTACATAAGACATCATACAATACGCCAACATTACCACAAACGCGCCATAAACATTCACAAATACTCAACAAATCATCAAGATGCATTTTAACGAAGTTTTAATCAAGAAAACCCTTATTCGTTCCTCACTAATTAAAGGCCAACCGAACAAGGACAACATCGATTAATCATAAGAAGTCAATTGAACATGCTTGAGATGGGTTAGGAGATGTCAAAAAGGTGCTAGAAGTGTTCGGAGTTCAAAACAATCGAAGTGGGAGCAGCGAGAACAAAACTGTCCCATATGGCCCTGATATCGATACAACCAAAATGGTTATATCGATACAACAATCGAACCAGAAATTCTGAAGCTACGGTATTGAGGTGGTATCGATACGGCAACAAGCCCATATCGATACGGCGATGCTACGAGTAGCGATTTAGCAGAATTTTGTGGGCTCAACGACAACAACAACAACAACTATAGGCACGATTTCTACACCCAATTCAACATACAAACACATAAAAGAGGAAAAGAAATCCCTACCTTGAGTCAAGAAACGAAACCCAAGAGATTCGAACGAGCCCTAGCTCCAAAGGCAAAACCGAGCTAAATACACCTCCTCCGAGCTTGAACAACACACGACCCGAGGCCTAGAACACTTGAGGAGGTTGAATTTGTGGTGGATCTTGGTGAGTTTGGAGCTTGGGAGTGAGAGAGAGAGAGAGAGAGAGAGAGAGAGAGAGAGAGAGAGAGAGAGAGGGACGTTGGGAAGAGGAGAGAGAGTCGAGAGATAGAGATGAGAGAAAATGATCTTCTACACACACCACTATATATATCCACATATTTGCAAATTACACACACGCACCCTCTACTAACAATTGCATCACTTTAGACCACAATTCAAATAACCACCACATTATTCATATTTTCCCAATTAAGCATTTAATAAACATCTCAATAATTAAAAATATACGGGTCTCTACACACTTCGGGCTTGGTTGTAGCTTCTCATCTCTGTTTTTGAACGAAAATCTTTGCAAGCGCCAGATGACTTTTATTGATTGCAATTTGTGCTTCTGATAAAAAAAAGAATAGAATGAATATTTGAAAAGGGTGATTCAACCGTACTTTACTTGGAGTACTTGGAATGGCATTTGCAATTCTTTTGTTGCACAGATGCAGAAGATTTCATAAGATCAAAAATAAATGTGTCCCAGGGGGTTAAAGAGATGAAGATATAAACCAAGATGTTACACTAGACTATTTTCTTGAAATGGTATTTGCAACTTTTTCGTTGCACAGATGCAAAAGATTTCACAAAATAAAAAATAAATGTGCTCGGGGGTTAAACATATGAAGATCGAGTGGGGGTTACCTAGGCCCAACCTTAAATAATGAACTTAACATATACTTGGGAGTTTTTAGTTAAAAATGGTAGCCTTATGGACAACTGAGTAATAGTTTGGCTTAATAATTCTCGTGAAGTAATTTTTTTTTTTTTGCTCAATTTCTTTCAACTCTATTAATTTTGTGTTTTTTTTTGAATTATTGATTCATCTCAACGAAAATAATTTAAAATAAAAAATTATGATCAAAACCTTTAAAAAAAAGTCAACAAAAGACAGAAATAATCTACAAGTTATGGATTGTTTTTGACCAAACTAAAATAGTTTGAATACTTTTGGACTTTCTTTGTCTTTGGTAATATTTTTTAAGGTTTGGATCACAATTTTTTTACTTTTTAAATTCCTGTTATCGAACCGAACCAATAATTCAATAAAAAATAATTCAAAATCAATCGAGGCAATATTATTTTAATTATAGACGAGAAAATAATTCAAAGGGATTATTAACCCAAGGTCCCAAAATAGGCCTAGGATTTTTGTTAGTAATTATAAAAAACAGAATTTCCTATATTTACTTTTAGAAATACTAGTATGGCATGACATGATATTCGGCGATCGCTGATAAACCCAATCCAACTCCGATTTTGCCCAACCACCGGAGCTGACCAAAATCAAGAAAAGAAACCCTCCCAACTCCGATACAAAACCCTCTCTCCACCATGCCCCTCTTCAAAACCCCCTTCAACGGCTACTCCGTCAAATTCAGCCCCTTCTACGAGCACCGCCTCGCCGTCGCCACCGCCCAGAACTTCGGCATCCTCGGCAACGGCCGCCTCCACGTCCTCGACCTCTCCCCCTCCCCCGGACCCATCTCCGAAATCGCCGCCTTCGACACCGCCGACGGCGTCTACGACGTCGCCTGGTCCGAGTCCCACGACTCCCTCCTCGTCGCCGCCGTCGCCGACGGCTCCGTCAAGCTCTACGACCTCTCCCTCCCGCCTGCCTCGAACCCGGTTCGATCGCTCCACGAGCACACGCGCGAGGCCCACTCGGCGGATTATAATCCCGTGAGAAGGGATTCGTTTCTCACGGCTTCGTGGGACGACACCGTTAAGCTGTGGACCGTTGATCGGCCCACTAGTGTTCGCACCTTCAAGGTATTTGATCGTTTGTTTCAATGGAAATTGGGTTAGAACATATCCAAACTTATTTGTTTGGGTAAAAGGTTTATGTGTTTGAGTAAAAGGCGGTCTTTTTTGCTTATTTTTGTTTTTATTTAAAAAATAATGAGTTTCGGTACAAGTTACATCCACGCCTCACACAAGTTTTCACTATCTATTGACTCGAGTGAAGTAAAGTACGAGTTAGATTGGCTGGTGCATATGTGGTGTATTTATAACCTAGGGTTTAAAAAGTTATAATCGAATCCCATAGATGTTTGAGTCGTCGCCCTTCATTTGAGTAAAATTCAACTTGAAAGAAGGGAGTTGTTCTGAACTTTTTACAGTCAACGTTTTTTGAAACTTGCAATTTGGAGTTGAGCAAGGGCTGAAGAGGTTTATACAAAGAAAGAAAAAAGCTCTAATTCTTTCACCAAACTTGGTGAAAGAAGCTTCTGGGATACGCCAAAAGATTTAGTTGCATATTAATAGAGTCCGGATTGGAGTATTGAATTCTTCTTAACATTGGTTTTTGGATGTGAGCGGAAGTTTTTGAAGAATTGATGACGAACCATTGGAGCGGTTCATATCAACCCAAGCTTTAACCAAATTTTGTACTCAAATTCTATGGGGAAAAGGGGGTAAGAATTGAAGATGTCCAAATAATTAGTGGAGAAAATTATGGATTTGTAATGTTATGATTTGAATGTTTTCACCTTCATAATTTGATTCCAACGTAATCATCCCATTTATATGTTTGTGTGTTTCTTGTTCATAAGGAACATGCCTACTGCGTCTACTCGGCTGCCTGGAACCCCCGCCATGGCGATGTCTTCGCCTCCGCCTCTGGTGACTGCACTGCACGTGTATGGGATGTGCGGGAGCCCGGTTCCACTATGATCCTGCCCGCCCATGAATTTGAAATACTCTCTTGCGATTGGAACAAATATGATGATTGTGTGATTGCCACAGCCTCAGTTGACAAGTCAATCAAGGTATGGGATGTGAGGAGTTATCGGGTTCCAGTCGCTGTGCTCAACGGGCACGGTTACGCTGTGAGGAAGGTGAAGTTTTCGCCCCACAGGGGAAGCTTGATCGCTTCGTGTTCGTATGACATGACGGTTTGTTTGTGGGACTACATGGTGGAGGATGCTCTTATTGGGAGGTATGATCACCACACAGAGTTTGCAGTTGGTGTGGACATGAGTGTGCTTGTTGAGGGGCTTTTAGCCAGCACTGGATGGGATGAGCTCGTTTATGTTTGGCAGCACGGGACAGACCCCAGAGCACTATAAAAGGGAGTTCTTTATCTTATTTGTTAGAACTTTCCAATTGAGCTTCAAGTTTTTGAAAGAGGGTACTGATCATTTCTATATACTTGTCTTGGGAGCTCATGGTTGTCATGAACTGTAACTTGTGGTTGATAGCTGTGGAATAATTAGAATTTTTTCATCAAGGGCAGTGATCAAAAACTTGATCAATAATAATCCCCACATGTAAAATTGTTGGGTTGAGATTGTAAAATGCAACCTCAATCAGTGTACATTGTTGTAATTTGGAAT
Organism: Rhododendron ferrugineum; assembly: GCA_025642025.1. Taxonomy (NCBI): domain Eukaryota; kingdom Viridiplantae; phylum Streptophyta; class Magnoliopsida; order Ericales; family Ericaceae; genus Rhododendron; species Rhododendron ferrugineum. Next base: position 13,059,660 of record JAOTQK010000012.1, on the reverse strand, counting down.
TCCAATTGCCAATTGGTGATAGCTTCTACTAGGCTCTTGCAAAGGAGGAAAGACTAGGAAACATATGGTAAGGAGGGAAGACAAGGAAATCCTATGAATATGGAAGCCTTGTTTTGGTTATCTCACCACGATTAAAGTCGAGAACCCTTTATTTCTGACCATTAATTTTCCAACCACCAAATGGATTATGATGAGAGTGAAATAGTCCAGTGCTTCAATACTTAATTATTGCACTTCAGTCATGCAGCTATGATTTTCGTTTGCCTTGAAATGGTTACGAACTGAGAGAATTCGGTTGCTTTTGTGGGCGAGTTTGTTTGTAGAAGTGAGTTTCTTTATGGAACAAACCTCTGAACAAATATGCCACGCTGTCTTTGTTTACGAATTGTGGCATCGGGAACTTAGGCCTGCCTTTTGCATTTGTACCTAGACTAGGCAGGTATGCAATTAGAATTTCCAATGAAAAAAGAGAGGACCGAGTTTCTGGTTGTAAAATTGTTATCTAGAACCTTTCTTGAAGTAAAATGCGTGAACTTTCCATATGTTTGTTTTCTATGTTACATTGGCGGCTTATTTTCTCTACACTCTACAATTTAGAGAAGACACTTTAATGAAACAGTTTTGCATCATGCTGTAAGATATCTACTATGTTGCAGATGTTTCTTTGTGTGGCAATGCAACTACTCTGAATCCGCTGATTGCGTTGGTATTTCACGATGGAACAGAACACAGTAGTCATACTGCCTTACTTAATTCCTTAACCCAGAACAGAAAGCTTGTAGTTATTCTGTGCCCATACTTGCTACACATGCTCATATTGCATTTATTCCACCAGAAAAGGACTTTTTGTGGTTGACTATAGCTTCTGGAATCATTTCTTAACTGACCAAGGAATGATTAAAAAGCTAATCCAGCTTGTTATTTTCAAATGTATTCTGTTAAAAGAAAAAAGCTTCTTGTTTTCATAGATAGAGTGTCATTCAGGCTTAGGATATAGAGAGGAATTGTACTTGGACAATGAATCTTTTGCTTTGTTGTGCTAAGGCAATGACATCAACCCAACATCAGGATCAAACAAATAAGCAGAGGTGCTTATTACGTCACATGGGCTTGGGGTGTGTACAGTTCATCTAATTTCCATCTCAACGACACAGGGAGCACCGAAGATAGTCTTATTTCATAGTCTCTGTCTTTCATCTTCTAACGACAATCGACAAATGGTGCTTACAAGGGGCCTTATTTCATGCATAGTATAAGGGTTCTATGCACAGTTCCAGGTCAATTTGAATCAAGGCGATTGCCTTACCAGGCATGTCGGACACGAATCTCATCCCCTCGTTTTAGAGATTTAAAGTGCTTCGTTCTTGCTATATTAGCAAAGAGAAGGTTACCGGCAAATAGCAGCAGCCTTCTAAGTAGAGTCCTCAAGCCAAAATGCTATCTGATTACCTAGAGGGTGTTGCAAACCCATCTTAATATGGAGGAGTATTCTCGAAGGGAGAAGGTTAATTGTCAGTGGAGGCCAAGAAGCTACGGAACAGTGTGTGGTCTCTACCAGCTCAGGGCAATATCAAGCATATTTCATTCGGAAGTGCGTTCACGATATTGTGCCCACGAAGGATGTTTTATTTTGAAGAATAATTGCTCGAGACCCAAAATTTAACCCTGTTGTAATGCAGATGATTAAACTTCTGTGCACTTGATTTCGAGGTGTTTTTTGTTGCCCAAGAAGTTAGGAATTGTCTCCTCTTGAACTGGATGCTAATCTGGTTGACAGGGGATCCTTTTTCGATAGATGGTTCACTAGAGGGAAGATCCTCTCGCACAGAATTTTGGTGTTGGTGGCATCAATTATCTTGAGACTATGGATAATCGCCCATATGGTGCTGTGGAAGGCAATCAAAGGAACACCTGTGAGTACATGCATGTATTTTTTTTGTGTGGCTAAAGTATTTGCAAGTAAAAACCTTCTAGCCATTCCGAGGATTCATCCTATCTTATTCCAGTTATTTCATAAAGCATTGCTTCTTTCATTAATGTATTGGATTTCGTCAAAGGAAAAAGACAAGCATGCCGCCAGCGTTCATCCTAAGCCACAATCGAACTCTCCATGAGATTCATAGTTGCGGTGAATGATTTGAACTCACAGAGGCTTGATTGCTCATTTTCTTTTCTTGAGATTTGATATAAGTTTTGAGATAAAATGCGGTCAATTCCTTTGTAGTTGTTCCTGAAGTATATTCGGAGGTCTAGGGTACTTGTGTTATGATACCAATGCAGCTATGGACGGTCTTCGGTTTGCTACTGTATTGTTTTGGGGCTTCAAAGAGGTGGAAGGTCGAAAGGGATTCCCAGATTCTTATGAAGATCATATGGAAGAGGATTCATGCTCACTGCTCACTAAGCGGTTGATGTTGTGCTGGTTGATATTTTCTGCAGTTGCACGAGCGCTTGCACAGTTGATTTTCCAGTGCACTGGGAGAACTGCATTCATACATAATAATCATCAGAATGTTGTTTTTGTCGCATAAAATAGGGTAAATCATCAATAGACCTATACCTGGTGGCTCAGGTGTTTACCATCGGGATAAGTTTTGTGAAAAGGAGAATTGGATATAGTAGACCAGTTTGGCCATGGTACTAGGGAATGGAACTCTGGACGGGTTCAACGGTAACGAATAAAGATGTGATGTACTGGTCTTGAATCCTATAGATCTTCCGCTAAGTTGTAAAAAGATTTGTGAACAGTTTTTTTTATGGTAGTATTGTCTTTGATTTTCCTTTTCCCTATGCCATCCTCTGCAAATTTTGGATCCAAACACAACCAGGAGAAGTTCCTCAGGTGTCTCTTCCAAATTTCTGTCCGATTCGATTGGTTTGTGGGTTTGCTCTACACACAATTGACCAAGGACCATTCTTGGGGTCTGGCTGGAAGAAAGTAATTATTTTTAATTTTCTAGTCCCGGCGTGGATGGCCTGCTGTTGACCAGACAGGGAAGGAGATTAATTGAGGTGCACGTAAGCTGATCTAGACATCCTTGACCATTGAAAAAATAATAATACCATGTCATACCTCAAGATTCTCATTGCATTTCAGGCATGTTTGCGTAAGTTGTGGATACGGAGTTTAGATTTCAGCTTCAGATTCTGCTGCAGATTATATTCCGGATTTTAGCAAAAGTTGACAAATCTGTTTGTTGCAATTGCGAGATTACGAGAATTTTATTCATTCTTTGAAAATCTGTGTTGCAGAATTCCAAAAGTTACCCAAACCTAGCTTTGGAGTTTTGAATTTTTTTTTTCCTTTTTTAGGTTCTCAAAATCTGTAAATTTTGAAAATAACTTTTGTAAAATTTTTAACAAACATTCTAAACTGATTTTTAAACTCTAAAATTTAAAAATCTGTCAAAATAATTTTTCTCAAATACCCACCTCCTCTTGCTTCTGTTTATAGTTTTTGACTAAAGAAATGCCACCTGTGTGGCACTAATGCCGTCTGAGAACTACTACTGCATTAGTTTATTAATTCATTGGTTGGGAGGATGGTTTGGGAATGCCCCTCTGGAGTACTGGAGTTTTTTGTTTGGTATATATGAAATAAAGTGAGGGAGAAAGGGCGATTTACGGGCCGGTCCAATTTATAGACCTATATTCCCACCCACTCCTGCCCAAAACCAAAACACACAGCTGAG
>JAOTQK010000012.1:13014409-13036857 GCA_025642025.1 Rhododendron ferrugineum | reverse complement strand
TGATTCATTTTCATCATCGGGGAGCCTCGAGGGCGCAAATTAAGGATATTTAATAGGTCCAAATTGGGGTGTCTACACCTACTAGCTCAGACCTTTGAGCAGGATTGCGAGTTTATTCGATCTCGAATCTGAGAGGGAAAGGCACTACCTAGATGGACAATCGAGAAGGATAACAGCCTGAGATTCAAGGGAAAAGTGTTTGTGCCTAGCATTGGAACCCTTCGAGAAGCTGTACTCTGAGAAGCTCACCATTCGAACTTCACAGTCCACCCTGGCGGTACAAAGATGTATCATGATCTGCGAAGGACATACTGGTGGGAGGTAATGAAGAAGGAAGTGGCCCAATTTGTGTCTACCTGCCTAGTGTGTCAGCAAGTCAAGGCTGAACACCAGAAACCTGGAGGAGATCTCCAACCCTTACCAATTCCAACCTGGAAGTGGGAGCACATCTCGATGGATTTTGTGACTGGACTACCAAGGTCCGCCAAATCCAACACTGCTATTTGGGTGATTGTGGATTGACTCACCAAATCTGCGCATTTTTTGCCTGTTAAGATGACAAAAAACGTAGAACATCTGAGCCTGCTGTACATCCGAGAGATTGTACGCCTACATGGAGTACCTATCTCAATAGTGTCTGACCGGGACCCACGTTTCGTGTCACACTTTTGGAAGGGATTACAGAAGGCATTGGGAACGGATGTAAGGCTTAGTACGGCCTTCCACCCACAATCAGATGGACAAACGGAGAAGACAATAAAGACATTGGAAGACATGCTGAGAGCCTGTGCCTTGGACTTTTCTGGAAATTGGGAGCAACACTTACCATTGGTAGAGTTCGCCTACAACAACAGCTACCAAACGAGTATCGAGATGGCACCGTATGAAGCTCTATACGATCGACCTTGTCGATCTCCAGTCTGCTGGACAGATGCTGGAGAAACTGGGTTAATAGGACCTGACATAGTACGGGATACCACGGAGAAGGTCAAGACCATCAGACAAAGGATCCAGACCGCTCAAAGCCAACAGAAGAGCTATGCGGATAAAAGGAACCGACCATTATCCTTTGAAGTAGGAGACCATGTGTTCCTAAAGATTAGGCCAAAGAAAGGAGTAATCAGATTCAGGAAAACGGGAAAGTTGTCCCCACGCTATATCGGACCCTTCGACATTGTGGAGAAAATTGGGAAGGTTGCGTATCGTCTAGCGCTGCCGCCGCAGCTAGATAGAGTACATAACGTGTTCCACGTTTCAATGCTCCGCAAGTATCTCGCATTGCCCACACATGTCCTCAACTGGGAAGACATCACCATCAACGAAGACACGACATACGAAGAAGAACCAATAGAGATTCAGGACCGAAGTGAGAAGGTAATCCGAAACAAGACGATCAAACTGGTACGAGTTTTATGGAAGCACCGTGTATTTGAAGAAACTACGTGGGAGAGAGAGGAAACCAAGAAAGCAAATTACCCTCACCTATTCGAATCAGAGCGTGCACCTAATTTCGAGGACGAAAATGTTTAAGGGGGATAGGTTGTAACAACTCCGATTTTTAGTAAATAAAAATCTCTTTTAAATATTTGAAAATTCTTTATTGAATCCTAGATTGCTTTATAATTTTTCTTTTTACCTTAATAATCCGTCATAATTAGATTTAAGACTTATAAAATTAAATCTCTTCGCACCGGACAATCTAGTCTTTTTCTAAAGACAAGTATGCTAGTAGAAGCACTTGTATATTTTCCTAGTGAATGAAATAAAATCTTAAAATTACATTTCTTGCCTAGAAATCCTACTTGGCAAGTATAATTAGCTTCAAACCAATCAGTTGGAGAAACCTAATTACCATTTCAACCTAGTTACATTCTCCTAACACTAGATGAACCCTTTCAATCATCTTTGAACCTTATGAACCTTTCCAAACCCTAATTGAACCTTTTAGGCCTAGGAAAGTAATCATTATGCTTCCAAAAGTAGTATACCTAGACTTACCATGCATGCAAGCCTAAAAACAATAACCTTGAACCTAATTACCCTCCAAGATTACTTTCCTATATTTTCTCTAAGTATATATATATATATATATATATATATATATGTACACACTAGCCTAGCATAATCATGTCTATATATACATAGATAGACTTTCTCGGAAAGTTTTAACCATGGGACAATGTATTGTCATTGAAAGCCTTACCATTCATCAATACCTCCTCCAAGACCTAAAAAGACTACTTAGTACTTAAAGTATACATATATATAGACATAAATATATATACACACACATGGTGATAAAGAGAGAGAGAGAGATAGAGAGAGAGAGAGAGAGAGAGAGAGAGTCGAGAGGAGAGAGAGAGGGGATGTGTGAGTGTGTGCATGTGTTTTTTTTGTACACTCCAACAAGCTACCTCCTTAGCCAACCTTATACTCAAACCTAGCACCACTTTACAACCTTTCATTAGGCCACTTTAAACATAAAATCTAGCCCTTAATAATCCTAGAAATTTACTTACAACCTAGACCTAGGATTGACTAAACATGGGAAGACTACTTCTTTTAGCATCATTAGACTTGTAAGACTTGCAACCTAGGTTATAATCACCTAGGATTTACTTAAAAGCCTTAAGAAATCTCCATGATTACTTAGCCTTACACCTAGGATGGATTGACAAGGCTTTGGCATGTTTAAAAGGCTTGATTGGACAATTCAATGGAACAAAAAAATGAGAGAAAGAGAGAGAGAGAGAGAGAGAGAGAGGGCCGGCTATAGAGAGAGAGAGGGAGTCCAACATTTTGCTATAAATAGCACCCCACTTTTGCCATTCAACTCACACATTCAAACCTTATAACTTCTCTCTCTAGAATTCTTGTGTTTGTTCTTTGTTCTTCCTTTGTTCTTAGTGTTCTTGAGTTTCTTCTTGAGTTCTTCAAGAAACTCATCCAAGGCACCACTATACCACCACTCGACCACCCTTTCGATCCAAAAAGATTAGTAGTTTAGTCAAGAATTAGTGAGAAAAAGAAAAACAGCCAAGAAGAACTTACTTTTTCCGTAGCCGTACCAACCGCCAAGAAGAACGGTAGAGTCCCATACACACTATCTCTAAGTATAACAGAAAAATTGTAAATTGCTTGTATTGTTTGAAATGCATGAAGGAAAAATAGCTAATAAACTTGTTTTACTAAAACTCGAAAGGAAATGTGTTCATGTTGAATAACTCGACTTTTATTCCGGAAAAACATATGTTGTTTTGAACTTCCCAAAAAGGAAGAAAGAACGGATTTTGAAAGATAAGAATTTATAACTTGATTGAAAGTATTCGTATTTTGAACTTTGGGATGGTTATGAGCATGTATATGTGGTTGTCAGGATTTCTTGTCTTGATGTGTGATAAAGCATAAGTGGTTTCCACTTCAAAGGTGTCCGTCTATGTGAAACTATGCTTTATATTGTGTGATACGTGATTGCATATGATTCGTGAACTTAAGGATAATATAAGCATGATAAAGTAATATAGAGTTGAATAATCCTGCTAGTTTAGTTTCAAGATTACAATTAATGATGCATGTTTACGAGACACCGTATATCGTGTACTTACGTGAAAAGTCATGCCGCGGAGTCTTTCCATGAAAACGAGACACAAGAATCGAGAAATTAGAAACATGACACCTAGGGTGTGGATAATGAAAAGATGGGTTTTGAAACCACAATTTGGCCGGACATAGTGGCCCATTGTGTGGTGTGTGTGCCAATGGGAACCCAGGACGGCGGAACAATTGTGAGGATATTCGGGAGACTGAAACAGTAGAACCGAGGTTTGAATTGTGGCTTGATTATTCATGGAGAGGAGCCAATGCAAATTTTGTGTGCCAATGGGAACCCGGGACGGCGGAACCATTGTCAGGATACTCGGGAGACCGGAACGGCGGAACCGAGGTTTGAATAGTGGCTTGGTTATCTGTGGAGAGGAGCCAACACAAATTTTATGTGCCAATGGGAAACCGGGACGGCGGAACCATTGTCAGGATACTTGGGAGACCGAAACGGCGGAACCGAGGTTTGAATTGTGGCTTGGTTATCTGTGGAGATGAGCCAATGTAAATTTTGTGTGCCAATGGGAACCCGGGAAGGCAGAACCATTGTGAGGGTACCCGGGAGACCGGAATGGTGGAACCGAGGTTGGGTGTATAAAAATGTTTTTCGAAATGTTGATTTGGTAAATTAAAATGTGACATGGTCTTCGAAGAGTCGCGTAGGAGAAACTCAGATATCACAGACACCAACCTTAGTTGAATAGTGAATGTGGATGTGTCATTGTTAATTGATTTGCTGAATATGCATGTGTTATTTGAAAATCGTTGGATTTACATGAGTTAGTATACTATTTCTATGACCCGTTGTTTGTAAGTTATGGGTTAATGGGTATAGGATTATTCTACTGAGCTTTTGTAGCTCATGGTGTTACTGTTGTAACCCTGACATATTGTATTGGGGGCGACGCCGGTATAATGTGTCAGACCTTGTAGATGAGCAGGGTGAACTCTACACCTTTGAGGCTTTCGGAGCTGGCTAGGATGGAGGAGCAGGCGGAGCTGTAGATAGGAAACCTAGTTTCCCTCCCTTGTTTGATAAATGTACTCTTGGGGGAGTTATGCTGTAAAAATGAGCCAGACTCTATTTAGAAAAATATATATTTAACGTTTCCAAAATTAGGGGCGTTACATTTTGATTCACCGACTCGTTACATATCCACAAGCTATACATTTTAGTATATAAATACTTGAAAGGCTTAACAAATGTAAAACATAAGTAAGTTCATCAATTCGCACCCCAAAACCGAGAATCCCACAAAACACACACTATCCAGCAAACCACCGATCGAATTCTAACTATAGTATTCTATAGGTTTAGAGTTTCTGAGACTACAACTGATAGAAAGTAGACTCTCAAAACATCAATTTCAATATAAAATTTGCCCTAATTGGAGTACGAATGACCAAGAAATGCTCAACTGAAGTTACACAATATAAATACAAGATCATAGTTTCTGCAGGATAGTCTGTGTTCGAGAATTCATTAAAAATTGACTACTCAATATTTTTCAATGATTCCAACATCAAAATATCACCAACTGATCAATGTTTAAGACCCATGAGAACCCATAGTCAGTAAGCACATTTAACTATGACAAAATTGATGAAGAACACAGCTCCAAAAGCTGCCCAGATTTTCAGAATTACTAAACCATTAACGTCGGAACAAAAATTGATTTCGCCTAGGAGGAATTAAGGCACAATCCTTACATATTCAGAAAAGGTATATAAGTCTAATTTTAGAATCAAGAAATGGTGCATAAAACCGAGACCCATGCTAGGAGATATGATCGTTTCCTCAAGACGTGTCACTGTGTCAGTGCTGTCTGCACATACACGAATCTGACAATAGCTTGGTGCATGATTTTTATCTTTTTCCACACTTCTCATAAATTTCTGAAATTTTTACAGCAACGGTGGATAAAACCAATACCCATGCTAGGAGATATGACCGTTTCCTCAAGTCGTGTCAGTGTTGTTTGTACATACACGAATCTGACAACAATTTGGTGTATGATTTTTATCTTTTTCCACACTTCTCATAAATTTCTGAAATTTTTACAGCATAAGCTAAGCACATAGAGACATCTCCAGTAAAAATACCATAAAATAACATGATCGACACATCAATGATAAAAATTCGTCAAACACATGGCAAATTCAACTTTGCCCAAAAACAAGTTAGCATAATCATAATATATACGAATTTCTTGAAATAAAATCCAATTCCAACTTCTAAAATCCTCTCTCATGGATTCAATCCAACTCTAATAACTTCAACCAAGTGGATACTAGATGTAGAACATGAGACCTAGCCTGAGAAACATGAAATTTAGTACTTAAAGAGATGAAAATTACCTAATTTAGCTTCAATTCAAGGCTAGCAAAATCTCCTTTAGGTTTTCCCCTCTCTCTCTCTCTCTCTCTCTCTCTCTCTCTCTCTCTCTCTCGTAGAACAAAACCCCCCTCTTGGGTTTTTTTTTTTTATGAGACACACATACATGGCACACATGCACAACACTAGAGAAAATTCACACTTTGGCCTTTTAAGTTATTAAATGTAGCATTAAAGCACCTCAAATATAAAGGATGTTGCAACCAAAAATTGAATTATTTACTTATGCAAATTATAAATTAAATTTGTCTGAAACATAAAATTATTTTTGATTTTTTTCTACTTAGCTATTTCAAGATCAGAAAGTCTACACACACATACAATATGTGCACAGATTTCGTTGTGGGGTCCACCACGGGTCCCACACAAATCATCCAAGCCGTTCATTAAATGTAAAATATTTTTTCAAGACTCCTCGTAAAAAATAAGCTTAATCTGATACCTATAGGTACTCGATCCAACCATATAACTTTTCATTATCCGGAAATCTGAATGAAAAGTTAGATGGTTGGATGAAGCACCTATAGGTATCGGATTGGGCTTATTTTTTACGGGGAGCCTCAAAAAAATATTTTACATTTAATGAACAGCTCGGATGATTTGTGTGGGACCCGTGGTGGGCTCCACAATGAAATCTGTGCACAATCTATGCACAGATTGTCTGTGTATGTAGCAGGACTCTTTCAAGATAACATAACAATTAAACACTTTTCAAATAGAAATATATTTCGAAGAAAAGTTCAAAACAAAAGAAAGGCATGCTAGATTCTCAAAAAATAGATAGATGTGTTTTTTTTTTCCACAAGAAAGTGGCATGTATGGAACTATGGATTGTGCCCCACTAGTACAACTTTCTGGCTATGTCACTGCTTTCAGCTCATACAATAGTGCTTTGAAGTTAATATCATAGTCTGTCATTACTAACTTGAATTTTTTGATCTTAAATATTGACTTCAACATCGGAGTTTATACCATTTCAACCAATAGAATGAGTCTCCATCCATCAAATCGCTTGCTCTTAACATTTAGTTAACATTTATGTTGTTTGGCTTAACTTAAGGGATTATTGGTTTTTTTTTTTAAACTTCTGCTAAATTTGAGTCAATTTCTTGTTTTTCTTTTTTGATTCGTCATACTTGAAAAAGTAAAAAAATAAATTAAGTATTTCAAATAGGAAAATGATTTCTACACTTTATTTTTTGATTATGGCACTTTTTTTTTGTCTTTTTGTGAGAAAAATACAGACAAAAGCTTTACTAAAAAACAAGAAATGAAGTACCATAATTAAAAAAGGAATGTAGAAATCATTTTCCTTCAAATAAGTAGGAGTTAGTTATTTTAGACTTTTAAGGCCCTGTTTGATAACCCTCTAAGGGGATGGGATTGGATTAGTAGAGTGGGGGTATTAGTAATTCTTTGTTTGGTTTCCAAAATTGGTTTGGATTGGTAGTCTCATGGGATAAACAATCCGGCCTTTCGGGGGTATTAGTAATACCCCGTGGGACTTGGTATTAATAGTCCAATCCCAACTCCTTCACATTACCAATCCCTTTTTATTACCAATTTCTTCTATCAATCCAATCTCATCATCTAATCCCATCTCAAACAAACATGATATTAATAATCTCATCATCTAATCTCATCCCAAACAAACATACTCATTATCAATCTCTTTTCATTAACAATCCCTTTTCATTACCAATCTCAATTCTAATCTCATCTCATTACGAATCTCATCCATTTATCACTGTTATCAAACGGGGCCCAAGAACACACCCAATTAATTATTGTGGAGCTAGGCTTTCTCCGATCGGACCTTGTGGTTGAGGTTGCTGGGGTTCGCTCGAGTATGGGTGAGTCCTATACACGTAACACCCGCGTCAGTGCCCAGGCCCGGAACGTGGTGGTCCGGGGTAGGCACTCCGACGGCCTAGTAAGTGAAAGGAGAAGAGCTCTGAAAGAGTACTTAGGGTTTTAGGGATCTGGATTCAAGTTACCTTCTTTTCGAGGGGGATTCCTCTTTTTATAGGCAAAGGGGGCGTAGAGATCAACCCACGCGTACCCGACACGCGCTCGATGCAGGTCCGCCAATCTTAGCTCCGGTTAAGCTTTCCCATCGTGGATCGACCCTATCTCCCGCGTTTCGCTCCCATAGATAAGGGAAGTTAGAAGTGGGCTGACCACCCTTGCCCAACCCTTACCTGTCTTCCTCTTCAAGGGCGCAGGTGGCTCGGCGGTTGTCAATTCCACAAATCGTAGGGTACGGCGAGCTTAAGCTCCCATGAGGCTGCAACCTGGTTCGATGAAGTTCTGCCGAGCCATAATGTCACGACCTGTAATCGGATCGACTCTCCCACTAGCAAACGAATCGGGCTCGGCGGACCATGTGGCCTAAACCCGCCGAACAATAGCCGTCGGCCCATGCGGCCTAAATCCGCCGAACGGTCATTGCCGGCCCATGCGAACAGCGAATCCTTGGGTCCAACTCAAGTAGACTTGACCAACTCCCTGGTCCCTCCACCGAGCCATGCCCGCCACAATTATTTTAGACTTTTAGTTATGGATCCTGATTGGATCGATAACTTGTTTCCTTTTTTGGCTTTCGTTTCTGTTTTATATTAATTTATACTAATCGATATGTACATGTGTCATAGATTTTTTGATGTTCAAAGAAAAACAAAAATAAAAAAGAGGACATACGGCACGTTCTTCTTCTTCTTCTTTCTTTTTTTATCCGTACGGCACGTTCTTCTTGGATCAACACAACACCATACTCAGTATAAAAGAGCACAGATCTGTACTCGGCTGTTCTGATCATGTGATTCATGTCCCCTTTTATTTACTTAATAATGTTCAATAAAGCTATGGATACATATGAGAATGTACATGATATCATGTTTATATAAGTTTTGTGAAGCCCACCTCGAGTTTAAAAAAAAATGATTCGAACCGCCCATTATTTTTAAAACATTTTTTTTATGGATCCCCGTAACAAATCAGCATAATCCGGTATCGGTAAGAATTTTTTGGGAATTTGTAAGGGGGAAACTACTTAACTGTTCAGTTTTGTCCCTACGTATTCCCGAAAAATCCTTACTGATATTGAATTGAGCTGATTTTTTGTAGGGCTCTATAAAAAAATATTTTATGTACATGATATATACAATGCATATGTATTTGTTGCAGTACTCTCTAAACTCCTTAATTTTAATGTTCTGACCATGTTTATCAAAAAAAAAATTTAATGTTTCTAGAATTGACAAAGAATCCCCCCCAATGCAACTTGTAACCATATGGCATATCACTGTAGTACTTTACTACTTTATTTATTTATTTATTTTTACTTCGGAATATTTACTACTACTTTATTTTAAGGAGCCGGCTGCTTCGCTCAAGACTGTGGACACGTGGGTGCTATGGTAGTATAGGTTAAGGTTATTCTTCGGTGATTCGAATAATTCTCTACCTACACTTTATAGTTACACTATACATTATATTACATTTTATGTGGGATTCATTTTAGATCCCACAAAAATTCAGAAAAATATTCATAAATTTTAAATTATTGTTTTATGGGGTTCTGTAAAAAATCAACTCCAACGAAGATCGGTAAGTATTATTTCTAGATTTGTCGGGATGAATTCAGAAATAATATTTACTAATATCCGTTAGAGCTGAGTTTTTACGGAACCCCATAAAGTAATATTTTAAAATACACGAATATATAAAAATAAATTATCTCAAAAATAAATTTCAAAATTACAAACCAAATACAGTGACTGTGTAACTACTATTTAGTGTATCTTTAGTGTTGATTTGGTAGGAGTAGTATTTATATTTTTGTAAATTCCGATCACCACACAAGTGTAACGAATCCATGCGCGGCTATTAATTACCATTTCAAATTGAATTTCTTCATCGATGATCGGCACCTCCTCGATCGAGAGACCTACGTAGGGTTGCAAACGAGCCGAGCCGAGCCGAGCCGAGCCGAGCCGAGTTTTACCATGTTTAAACTTGTTTATTAAGTTGTTAATGAACACGAGCTCGAGCTCAGTGAAAACTTAACGAGTCGAGCTCGAGCCGAGCGGGCCTTGGCTTGACTCGAGCTCGAGCTTGTTCACGAGCCTCAACGGACTAACGAAAAATGTATATATATTCTCGCCTCGGTCTAATACAACCAAAAATATTTTGATTGTGAAGGTATATATCTTTTATTTTCCTATGGAGCGGGGGTGTACTGGTGTGCGTGTGCTCTTGCCTCTTTTGGTTGACTGGAAAGTGAAAACGAAAAGAACAAATTATGAAATAACAATAAAATCCCTAAACTTAAGTATATATACCCTAGCTCGCGAGCCGACTCGAGCCGAGCTTATCCTAGCTCAAACTCGGCTCGTTTCCAAAACGAGCTGAAAAAATCGACTCGAGCTCGTTCGTTTAATTTCCGAACCGAGCTTAAACGAGCCACTAACGAACCGAACTGTGAGCGGCTCGATTCGTTTGTAGCCCTAGACCTACGTACGTAATGGGTGACTTAATTAAACCACAAGAAGACTCCCCACCGCCTCCAATGCCACTCCTAAAAATTTGTCCAGCACAGTGTGAATAGGATAGGAGATCGATCGAGAAGCCTCTCTTTTTTACTACTCCGTACTACTTAAAATAAAATTTAATGGGATTCAAGCCAACTGCTTTAATTTGTTGGCTAGTGTTGACAAATATATGTGAAAAGATTCGGATCACAACTAATCTTCCTGGACGTTGGCTGTGACAACTGAAAATTTTCAAGTGATAATAACCAAGTTTTTTTTTTTGGCCAGAAGTTAAAAAGTAGTATTCATCAAAGATCCCCATGGATGAAGGTTGGAAGTCCACAAATCGAATACTCCAATAGAAAGATCATATAAGCATATAGATACGCCGCCCTACAGAATAAGAATAAATTAACCTTCCTAAGGAGGACAACCCCTCCAAAGAGAAGGCATTATTAAAACAAATAACAAAATAAAAGAAGCACCACCGAGACATTCGTCGCCTCTCTTTTGCAACCATTTTGATAGACTCGTAACCACCACATCTGCTTCACAAAATAGGAACACATCGTTGGGAGGTGGTTGCCCAACAAACGCGGTAGACGGTGTCAGGTCACAGATCTGAAAAAGATGGAGGCTGAGAACGGTGGTGGACAACATCTTACCCGCAACCACTGATATCGAAGCCCTGGAACGTCGCCGGAAAATAATCTAGCTAAAAAGTTCCCAATAGACGTCCGAATTTCAATTGCGGGATTGAGAGAAAAGACGGTTCGACGGTGGAAGAAATATAACAGATCGAGGGAGAGAGATCGGGGGGTGGAGGAGATAGGAGGGGAAGGATCCCTACCCTCCCGCCGCCCGATAATAACCAAGTTTTAAGATCCAATACGTCTACACTAAACTGGCGGATTAAGGTTTACGAATTCGAACGCATGTTATTGTTGTTGGTTTATGGCCAATAAAAAAAATTTGAATGTATGTTACCTATCAATTTTATTTATACAAATAAAAATTCTGACTCTGAGCGACACACACACACACATATTTGCATTAAGTCTATTCTTATTGCACTTTTTTACTGCACGAATTGGCGCATTCTGTGTTGGGCTCATCCCAAATCCCACAAAATACAGAAAAATACCCATAAATTTTAAAATATTTTTTTATGGAGTATTATAAAAAATCAGTTTCAATACATATCGGTAGGTATGTTTTTTATATAAGTAGGATATGGAGAGATGTTGGGCAGAAGAAGTAGAGTTGGATGAGCATCTTAGAGCATATCCAATGGGTACGAGCTAACTACATAGGCAGATGGACAAGCTCAATGACAATTTTATAATTACGTAGGCAGATGGACAAAACTGCCCCCCAAACAAAGAGAGCTAGTCCAAGACTCCAACGTAGATCGAGTACGTCTAATTTCATTTTCGTTGACTGGTAGTTAACTCCTACTTGAATCCACTAACCAGTCAAATGGTTTGAATACTGGACAACAAACCACCACGACAATTTGGTACAACCAAGTAAAATAGTATAACAACCCTCCAATTCCCAATCAAATTCCGCAAATCATCTCGGAATTCCCCAAAATACCCTCACGAAAACTACATGATTTCCACCCAACTCATGACTTCAAGTGTCAAATTTGTCCACACGGAACAGAAACACATTTCCCTCGCCTAAACTATAAATATGAATTATCAGTACTTTCACTTGAGCTGACTGACTGGTAGGCTAAGTGTAATTCAACTTTATATAGTACTCCAAAGCAAAGATCGAAAGATCAGACTTAATTGGTCACCACTTTGGGGGAAGATGGGTACCCCAAAGCTTCAACTCTCACTTCTTTTCTTCATCTGGGTTTCATCCACATGCCTCAGCTCTACTCTCCCTGCTGATTTCTCAATAGTAAATCGGCCGGCAGCGGGTGAGTCGATTTCGGAGGAGAGAGTGGCTCAGCTATTCCAGCAATGGAAAGAGAAATACGGAAAGGTGTACAAGCACGCACTAGAGGCAGAGAAGAGGTTCCGAAACTTTCGGAACAATTTGAAGTATGTAATGGAGAAAAATAGAAACAGGAATAAGGATAGGTCGGAGTTTTCGGTGGGGTTGAATAAGTTTGCTGATTTGAGCAATGAGGAGTTCAGGGAGATTTACACATCGAAGGTGAGGAAACCGAGTAACAAGACGATGACCGTCGAGAGGAGGGGGAAGAAGGGGGTGGCGGCGTGCGAGGGGCCGTCTTCGTTGGATTGGAGGAAGTATGGGGTTGTCACTGCTATGAAGGACCAAGGAGACTGTGGTATGTGATTTCTGTTTATGATCTTGGTAGATATTGTTGTGGTATTTTTTGTTTTTATTTTTATAGATCGATCGTCAAGTATGGCATAATGCTTTCATGTTAACTAGTGAGTTTGCCATAGTGAAATAGTCAATGTAGTTCTGTTTCAAAAAGAGGTCATGACCTTGCACAATATAGGTGTTATTTGGGTCAACTTGTCCATGGCCCAGCGACATCAGGATTGCATTTAGGTGCCGGAAGAAAAGAGCTCAGGACTTCAAAATTCAAACGCATCTTCTGAGGTGTTGATTTAACTATTTTAAAAATACTAGCATTTGCCGATAAAACAAATATAGGTGTTATTTGGCCGAACATTACTATTGTTTGTGGCTGATTAAAAAAAAAACAATATCGTTATGTGGTTGAAATTAAAAGGTAATAAATCGATTTACTCGAAGTCAAATCCTATAGAAGTACTGAAATTGGAGTGGATTTAATCTTCGCAAATTAATAAGTCAACGCTATAAGTAAATCTGATCCATAAATTTGGTTTTTGTGTAGTTTTGTTTCGAGGTATATAGAGAACTGATTCTTAAGATAATTGCAAGTTGGAATTCTTGGAATTAAAAAGTGCCAATAGATGTATGTATGTGTAAAATGCTTAACAGATAATGGCATACTTAGAAAGAAAGGGCTACAAGCAAGAGATCAGAATTGCATACTTAGAAAGTAAGAGATAATCTGTCCCCGGTCATTTTGGGATATCGTAATTTTTGGTATAACACTTTTTGGTCATCCCTTGTTAAGGCCTTAGTTATACATGTCATTGGTCTTAGTTATGCTTGTAATGATGAGGTTATGCCAAAAATTACGGTGTCCCCAAAATGACCGGAAACACCATAGTTTTCCCTTTTTTGTTTAGCTCCTAACAAATTTTGACAAAACAAGTAATATGAGTCATAAGACACACTACTAGAAATGCTCTAGCTAGCCATCTCCTACTAATGCTTTTCTTTTTTGTCATTAGTTTTGAGTGTGAGTTATGGTTTGACATAACGCTCTAGGATTAGGACTAAATTTTTTTTTAACACGGATTAGAACTAAACTAGTTCGCCAAACTTGTGCAGTATTTACCGAGAGGTCAGAATCCGATAAGAATTGAATTCGATAGTGGTAATCTGAATCCGAAAATCAGATATCTGATTCGAAAATCAGAATCCGATCTGAAAATTTTTATACTTCAAAAATTTTAGCAAAAAAAAAAACAAATAAAAAAAAACAAATTTTTTGCAAAAAAAAATTATTTTCCAAATAAAAAATAAAAAAATAAAAATACAACTTTTTGAACCTTATTTTTCAAAAATAAAAAATTTACAGTTTTTTTTAAATAAAAATAAATAAAATATATATTTTTTATAAATAAAGTTCAGATCAAATTGATAACGGATTTAATCTGATTTGATCTGAATTCAAACCATTTGGATCAATTGACTAACTTTTTTGGATAGTGAGGATCCCTAAAAAAATTGAACCAAAGACCAAGGGGTTGGCCTAGTGATTGTGGCACTCTCTTATCAGGTAAAATATTTGAGTTCATGTCTTATTGCTGCAGCACCCCTACTCCTATCCTCTCCTATCAATTGACAAAAAAAAAAAAAATTGAACGAAACCGAGCGTTTTAACTTGTTTGGTCTAGATTCATCGTTTGCGCATTAGCGGTTGTTTCTGCTCACTTGTATATATTGACACCAATGCTAATCACACAATTTTAAAATATAACTCCAGACACAACTGTATTTGAGATTATTCGACGCACATGAGTCCACACGCATTTAGTGGTGGAGTTAGAATTTTGTCCGGGGATGCCGGCTTAACATACATATAGTATATTTTTTATCGAAACGTATACTTATTATATCATAAAGTTTTTACTTTGCAATACATTACATTTGTACATTAAAATGATTCTAGCATAATGCAATTAAAGTATACCGAATTATTTTTGTTCTTCTTTAGGCTAGTTCAACAGTGACATGCTTATTTTTTATTTATGAAAGAAATTGAGAAATGAGAATGTAAAATAATTATTTTTTTATTAAATCAAATCAAAATTATTAAGATTATAAATAGTCAATCCCCTTCTACTAAAAGCGCTCTTAACTTGCTAATTTAAGGACCTCATAAGTTTGACATTATTTCCGATCAAATTTTGATGATCCGAACCGTTCAATATGTTTAAAATGTGATTTTAAGGGTAAACGCGAGAAATTAGCAAAAAATATGATAGGAAAGGGCTTGATCAGAGTAGTTTTTCATAAAAACACTGTAAATGCGATTTAATGAAAAACCGTTCGGATCAAGCCCTTTCCAGTCATTTGTTTTGCCAATTTCTCGCATATATCCTTAAAATCACGTTTTACACACATTGAACGGTTTGGATTATCAAAATTTGATCGAAAAAGAAGAAATGCTTAACTTAACAATTCAAGTACACCCTTAGTAGAAGCTTGGTGTATAAATAGTTATACATAAATAATTATCCATAATATTCAAAATCAAATATTATACAACATAAAAATTTTAAACCCCGGCTCGCAACATACCTGCGCCCTGCACGCGGAACAGCTATGGCCACAATTGTCCCAGGGCTGTGTTTCAATGTTGTGTGTATACTGAATAGCCTTCAACATTCAGCAAAAATTTGTTAACTATGTTGGAATTGTTTGAAAGACGTCGCTTATACACAAAGATGTCGTATTTGCCCTAATAACAAACCCTAGAACCACCACCGATCACTGCCATGCGAAAGATGTAGATACTGGTTCATGATTACCCATTAGGGAATTGTTTGAAAGGTTCAATTTGGATAGACAAATGTTGCCATCAACACTAATGGGTATGGTTTTGCCGCCGAGAGAATTGAGAACAATGAGGTATACATACCCTATTTTTCCAGAATTGGGTTTCCTATTTTGACATTTTCCGGTTATTTCGTGGCTGATTTTGATTTGTGTGAAGTTGGGTTTTTGGGAACTCTGTTTCCATGTGGGTTTTTCGTGGGAATTTTATTATTCACTGATCTGTTTTACTATAATTTTGTTGAATTGTTGAAAGAAATCTGGTAAATTAGAGGCCAAACAAGGAAAATGTTTTTCTGATTCATTTGTAAAGTCTAGTGGTCCGTAATTCGATAATCTTCCCTTTTAGGTATAGGGATATATCAATGAATGCAAATGGTTCTCGGTCGTCGGCAATGGGAAAGTGAAATACAGTACGGTTTCCACTCTTCTTTGCGCATAATATGGAACTGAATGCCTATATAATAGGGACTAAGAGTAGATACTCAGGATAGAAGAAGGACTATTAGTTTTCCCTTGGAAGTCGAAACATTGCATTAAAGAAAATCTTCTGATTGCGAGGTTCATCTTTCATGGATTTAGGGTTGGAAGAAGATAAGAACTTATCCAATGCAAGGTTGTGAAATTTTCTCATTTCGTGATATGCGGGATACTTGTTTACCAAAATAAATGTAAGATGTAAACTAGTTATCCGATGCAAAATATGGAATTTACTGCATATGTGACAAAAAGAGGATACAAAATTCCGCGTCCTCAACCGTATAGCGTGGTTTAATAACTAAATTTATTGTGTCATGTATCATGTATTATCGGATCACAGAGAGGGCAGAAATACACTTCCTAACAATTTTCTCTCCAAGGAGTCTTTGTTATCTGTTTGTAATCTCAACTTTGGTTTTACAGGAAGTTGTTGGGCATTCTCTTCAACTGGAGCCATAGAGGGAATAAATGCCATAGTCACCAGTGACCTGGTCAGCCTTTCTGAACAAGAACTTGTGGATTGTGATTCCACAAATTATGGTTGTGAGGGTGGATACATGGACTATGCTTTCGAGTGGGTTATGAGTAATGGTGGGATCGATACGGAAACTGATTATCCATACACAGGAGAGGATGGTACCTGTGTCACCTCCAAGGTCTTAGTCCCTGTCTTGAATTTAGTTATTAGTTGTGATCTCAATAGTCTAAGCTATTTATGCAAAATGTTGGACTTTCCCAACCCGCTTGGAATTTGGATTGATGATCCAGGGAGGGGAAAAAAAAACTCCTACCATCACTTGTTCGGACAACTTAGTAGGAGATAACTGGGGAAAATGGAGAGAAAATTTCCTTTTACAGCATTTCAAACCCAATTCTCCATTGGGGAGAAAAGGAACACCATTTATATCTCTGAAAAGTGGTTTTGAGTCTTTTACTAGTCATACCAATTCCAAGTTTCCAAACCATGTGCCTCCATTGCTCTGCAAAATTTTTGCTCCAAATCTATGTTTTTTTTACTATAAAAATTCCCAGAAATATGTGTACAATTGAACTTATTGTAAAGGTGTCATCCATATCTATTTAATGTTCCCTAGTTAGTTCACATTTCAATGTAAGGTGTCATACATATCTATTTAATGTTCCCTAGTTAGTTCACGTTTCAATGTAAGGTGTCATCCATATCTATTTAATGTTCCCTAGTTAGTTCACATTTCATTTGATACATTGAAAGGTTTATTTAATTTGTAGAAGTAGAGATGCATCTAATTTTATCCCTTCTAGTCTCCAACTTTGGAGACTCAGATCCAGTTCTCCATTTTGGAGATGTAAAATAGAGATTGGTTGGAGTGGATTTTGTCCCCATATTGTAGAACTATAGTATGGTTGGAGATGCTGTAAACCCTTTTTTGAATCTCTGGAAAGATGTGGACATAAATACATGTCATTCTAATTTTTCCCCCGATCTTGGTTACTTTTGCAAAGAACCGAAGAGGATAACACATTCTTTTGCTTCTCTTACCTAGCTTATTCAAATAAGATGGTATGATACTGGTATACGTGAAGATTCCTCATTTGCATTTCTCTTTCTCAACAATGTCTATCGTTCTGTTATTTAGGAGGAAACCAAGGCAGTGACCATTGATGGCTATGTGGATGTAGCAGAAGAGGAAAGTGCCCTTTTTTGTGCTGTTCTAAATCAACCTATTAGCGTCGGTATTGATGGAAGTGCTTGGGATTTCCAACTATATACCAGTGTAAGTATAATTTCTGCTTCATTTATTATACACATATTTATGAAATGTGGACTCTCGGAATTTTCCTCTGTGGTGACATTCATATACTTGTACTTAATAAAACGTATAGAAGGAACCAACTAAAATCACAACCAAATTCCAATTTTAATTTCATGTTTTAACCTGGAACACATTACTTCAATAAGAAGTAAGAGACACGATAAAATCATCCCCAAATAATGTGCCACAGAAAATGGTTACTTTCGTTTCTTCCGAGACTGAGAGATAGGAAAAAAATGAGGAAGGACAAACACACTGCACACCCTATATAAACCAAACAGGTGCATACCATATGCACCCCAAATTTTCCGCCGCAGTTGATTATAACCAACACCTCCTTCGGTTAATAAAAGAAAACTTTCAGCCATGACCAAAATTCTCAAAACGAATTACCAAGGCCCTTTGATATATAACCAAGTACCGTGCCTCCTCATCAACAAGTTGGGGATCACTTAGGTTTGGCCATTGCTTGACCTCATTTTGTTTGACTTTGATGATAACTTTGAGTCAAAACTAACACTGCTGTGATTCATAACTTCAACCACTATGTCTAGAGGTGGCAAATGGGCGGGTTGAAATAGGTCGCGGGTTGAATATGGGCAGGTTGAATACGGGTCAATAGTTGGCGGATTGAAATGGGTCGGGTCAAATATGGGTCAAGTCATACCCACACCCGACCCGACCCATCCCATAGTGAAGAAAGTATGTTTGTTTTTTTTTCCCCAACCCCGAGTCAGAGGTACTACTATTTTGTTTGGGGTTTTCTTTTTCTGTTTTTTATCCCCTTTTGTAAATTTTCCTCACCTTTTTCTAAACCCAATGGATGCATATAGTACAGAGTATATAGGAAGGAGAGGAGAGAGCTGGAGTGTACTTGAGCTGTCGCCTGTCAAGAGGAAAATGATTCGGTGTTGCAAGCACATATGAGCTGAGAGAGAGGAACCAAACATCTGAGGAATAAGAGGGCTGGGGCGCTGACTCACTCGTGTGAGGGAACCCACGCACCACAGCGGTTTGACTGACACGTGTCCCAATACATCAACAATTGCAGCGTGATGTGAGGCTTTGACCGTGTGACAACTCAACCCAATTTTCCACTTGTTCACACTTGCAAGTTGTTTATCGCAGAGGTCGCGCGCTAGAGAGTAAAAAAATGGAACAGGGTCTTTTAGTTCTAACCCATATTCAACCCATTATACAATATGGGCGGATTGGGATATAAATGGGCAGATATGGACGGGTTAAAAATTTTGGATTGAGATTGCCACATTTAACTATGCCACTTAACTAGGGCATGTGTACTATAGAATTGGCCCAAAGAAGCGGATTTAGAATGAGAGGGCAAATGCTTTTCTTGTATGGATATGTGGAGTGCGCCTAACTCCTATTGTAACTGATTATTAAAAAACAAAAACTTACATCGAGGCAATCAGTCGTAACTCATATCTTCTTTTGGATCCAAAATCATGTGTTAAAATGAAGTTATATATGTGATGTAATGCAGGGAATCTACGATGGGACCTGCTCGAACGATCCAGACGACATAGACCACGCTGTGTTGATAGTGGGCTATGGTGCCGAAGAGGATGAGGAGTATTGGATAATAAAGAACTCATGGGGAACTGAATGGGGAATGGAGGGGTACGGTTATATAAGAAGGGGCACTACTAAAACGAATGGGGTCTGTGCAATCAATACCATGGCTTCTTATCCAACCAAAGAGTCTTCTTCTCCATCTCCTTATCCATCTCCATCTATTCCACCACCACCACCACCACCAACAACACCTCCACCACCGCCGCCGCCGCCGCCTCCACCACCTCCCTCTCCATCGCCTAGTGAGTGTGGAGACTACTCTTATTGCCCTGCATCGGAGACATGCTGCTGTATTTTTGAATTCTTTGATGTATGCTTCATCTACGGTTGCTGCGAGTACACAGATGCTGTGTGCTGTACTGGTACTGAGTATTGCTGCCCTAGTGATTATCCCATTTGTGACATTGAAGAAGGACTCTGTCTCCGGGTATGTATTCTATGCTTTCTTTTGAATATTCTGGACGAAATTCTTTGATAATTATTACACGAAATCCTTGGCCACCAAGATGTGGTAGTCGAATTTTTTGTAACTACAAGATAAAACAAATGGTTCTCTGTTTTAGAGTGATAAGCTGGAAACTCAGAACGTAGCAATTCCAGATGATATTAACTTTTGGTATGGTCTTTTTGAAATAATCTAGGGGTATTACATTTGAAAATATTTGATGTGGCTCTTTATATGGGACTAACTACATCATCTGTAGGACCTCAAATATCCCCTTTGATCGATGCATTTAAGGTGTCACACAAAGGTGATACCCAAAATTTGGTTGTCAAATATGATCATTTTAGCATTACTGGAGTATTAAAAGTCGATTGCATTCGGTTAAAAAAGATATACTAATTCAGGAATTATGTACATAATGATGTGTAAGAACTGTCTTCTCATTTCAAATTTAAAGAGCCACTAAAGTGACTGTACTGGAAATTCGTACATAATGATGTGGCTTAACTGTCTTCTGATTTCAAATTTAAAGATTCACCGAAGTAGCCCCTTATTTTAAAGATGTTAGGGTCACATCATTCTGATCGACTGCTCTGCATAAAGTTCTAGAAGAAGACCTTGTACCATTAACTAATAGTCACGCTTTGGTGAAAATTTGTTTTGAAGGGTCTCTAATTAGAGTGTGTATTATGATTTCTGAGTGTTTGTTCTTGTCCTTAATTTACAAAATAGCCCTTCATCCTGTAAATAGCCTTTTCAAAGGTCTCTAACCATTATGTTTGGAGTCTTTGTACTAAGCTTTGGTTTTCACAGGGTGCTGGAGACTACCTTGGAGTGGCTGCAAAGAAGCGGAAGATGGCTAAGCACAAGTTCCCATGGACTAAATACGAAGAAGTAGAGAAGAAACACCAACCTCTGGAGTGGAAGAGGAACCGATTTGCAGCAATGCGCTGAGAAGGAGAAAGATCAATAGTTCATCATTTTTTCAATTACCTAAGGTGATTTTCACCATGGTTGGATCAGTTTCCTTTCTTTTCCATTCTGTTTTTTAGTATACATTTAATTTTTATTGAACTCTTGTATTAAGCAAAGTACAGAACCATAGACAAGGGGAAAGCAACATATTCTCCCCGCATTATGTATTGCAGACGGTGTTTTTTTTTGGTTTTCCTGGTTTTTGTTTTTTGTCAGACTGTTTTGAAGGTTGAGATACAATAACGAGGATCTGAAAGAGACAAACCTTGGTCGATTGCTGATGAAGAGAGTGAAAAAACTTTGATAATTTTCTTTGGTTGGTTCTCATTCAGAAAGACATCCCATTGATTTGGTCGCAAGCGGTATTCACATTGCATTGTAACGAAGTTGAAGTTTTGGTCGTGATTGTTTTCGATCTTGGATTTATTGAGTAATCTTTGAGGTTAAAAAAGGTAAAGCAAAAAACAAAACAAAACAAAACAAAACAATGAAATAATTAATGTGACAAATTCCTTTCTTCTTTTGGTCTCTATCTTCATTCTCTTGCAGAATCCTTCTTAAATGATTATGGGTTTGGAGTTTCTCTAGCATCGTCCAGTTTACGGCATTTGTGTGCCCAGAGCAAAAAATTCATTACGATCATCTAGGATAAAATAATCAAAAAAATAAGATCTTCGCACCAGTTCAACGGGATTGAAAATTGAAGCACTTAATTTTTTAATCATATTTTTTCATTAGTTTCATTAACGGTGTTAACGATTTTACAAATTTAAAACGTAAAACAGGGCTAATTGTCGGCTAGGAATAAAAAGAGGAAAATAGGGCTTTTACGGGGGCATCAGCAGCTTATAAAAGGGCATCACAACTTTGGGTTGAAAATATGAGGAGTCGGCATAGAATCAGTAGATTCAACATCCGAATCAGACTCAATGGTTGGTTTTGGAGATGGGGTTTCAGGCATAATGGAACGGAGAACGAGAGACAGCGGCACCTCGACACTACTTCGGGGGCTCATGGCTGAAACAGAAAAAGATGAAGGCTTCGGGGTTTAATCTTTTATTATTTCAATGGAATTTTATACTTGCATGATTATTTGTTTTGAATATTAGTTTGCAGCTTTAGATTACGTTGTTTTTTCTTCGGGAGCTCTTTTTCCTTCAAGTTTTTGAAGCTTTGTTCAAGTACTCGCACTTCGGTAACTCGTATTAATTTTCGTCATTCATTAAAGTTGTTCGTTGTTTATTTCACATCCCAAGCAATAGAAGCATATTTCAAAATAGAGTTCTTTCGTTTCTTGCTTAATGATGAGTGAGTAGTCATATAGGTAGGGTCGCGGGGTGATTAGCACACCGTGGCCAGGGCGGACACGTTCTGCTCCTGTTTCGAAATAATAATGAAAAGACAATTTTAGGCAGAAGTTGCATGTGGTTGCAGTGGAGGAGCTGTTGGTGATGATGCGGAGGCAGCAAAGCGATAGCAACAAGAGC
>JAOTQK010000012.1:12979588-12995555 GCA_025642025.1 Rhododendron ferrugineum | reverse complement strand
GGGTTCGGATTGGTCCGCCGGTGTTGTCAGTCCCCTTCCTCCACCGGGTTTTGAAGTCCGACTCCTCACTCTCTAGCCGAAGAGCACACTTCACCACTTCGGCATAGGTGGTAAGAGCTTGAGCCACCACAGCTCTTCGAGCAGCTTTCAGCCCCCACTCGAATCTTCTCGCCTTCATGTCATTGGTTGCTATGGCAGTTGGGGCGTAACGGAACAGTTCCTCATATTTGGCCGCACATTGGGTAACGGTCATTGTTCCTTGTTGTAGGTTCAGGAACTCTTGTTCCTTGGCTAGGCGAAGAGGTGTGGGAAAGTATTTGCCTAGAAACAGGGTTTCGAACTCGGCGAAAGTCATAGTGGCTGTGGTATGGGTTGCCTCCATCAGATCCCACCAATAACGAGCTTCTTCCTTCAGCTGATAAGTGGCTAAGGCCACACGATCTCCATCGCGGGTAATTCCTAAGGTTCTAAGGATCATCTTAACTTCGTTTAGCCACGTTTCGGCTATGACGGGGTCGCCACTTTTACATCACCGCTATATTTGGTAGTAGAAGTGCACTCAAAATTAAACAAGTAAATATATAACAGCAAAACACCAAAATTTACGCTGAGCAAAAAGTAAAAAAAAAAACACCACAATTTACTCCGAGCAAGATAAAAAACACCAAAATCTATCGTATATGAAGGAGACATGTACACAAAAGAAAAACCTATGAGTTGAACAAGGGTACGTAATTGAGGTCCTGCTCTGCTCACTCCGCAATCCCTAATTAAACATAAAGACCCAACAAACAAGTGGACAACACTAGCTCTAACAATGTCACTGACGTAACATTCAATGAAGAACTCTACAAAACAGCCGTGGGAGATGGGGGATCTGGTCAAAACTAGGGTAGCGATGTGGATGAAGGCGAAATTCAACATCAAAGTCTATACCGTGGAGGATTTTAAGGTTTTTTTAGATGGTATCCGGAAATTAAAATTTTAACGTAGTCTAAGGTGTATTATCCAACTGTCTGTTGGATGCTTTTCTTTTCCGGAGTATCCAAGCTGTCTATGCTTAGATGCTCTTTTCTCGATGTACCCTTTCAAGCTATATAAAATGTTTCGTTTGCCGAGGAAAAAAAAAGAAACTCTGAGAAATTTACATGCATCCATACATTTTGGTTTGTCTTTTACTGCAAAGTCTCATACAATTTTCAATATCTCTGCATCTTTGCCCGGAGGCGGGGGGCTGCTGTCACAAGGGGACAGCAGCGCGCTGTTG
This sequence comes from Rhododendron ferrugineum, assembly GCA_025642025.1. NCBI lineage: Eukaryota > Viridiplantae > Streptophyta > Magnoliopsida > Ericales > Ericaceae > Rhododendron > Rhododendron ferrugineum. The sequence continues at coordinate 12,994,288 of JAOTQK010000012.1, read as the reverse complement.
TGCCCCATTTTGGGGTCCACTCCGGTCTCGCTCCGATGATCGGAAGCGTTCACTTTGTAGAGCTCGTCGAGTAGAACAACCATGCAAAAAATCAGCTTAATTGGATATCATTAAGTACCTGATCGGAGCCCATATAACTAAAGGTCTATGGGTTATAGTGGATTTGATCCAGTGTTTCGGATCCATTCTTTTCAAGATAAAAATGTTCTGATCAGACACTTAATGATATCCAATTAAGCTAATTTTTGCATAGTTGTTCTACTCGACGAGCTCTACAAAGTGAACGCTTCTGATCATCAGAGCGAGACCGGAGTGTGCCCCAAAACGGGGCACAACAGCCCGCTGCTGTCCCCTTGGGACAGCAGCCCCCCAACCTCCTCTTTGCCCCATCACCTTGAATAGATAGTATATTTTTTTGTGTAGCGTCGATCTGTCTTTTTGCATGCATAACCTTACTCAAGGCTATGTGAAAAATCCAGAAGCATAGGGATAATTATATATACATGCTAGTTAATTCAAAAAAATTAGTTCATGCTATCGTATATCGGGGCGGTTCTGCGGACAACCAAAATTTTATGATCCAAACCGTTCAATGTGTGCAGAATGTGATTTTAAGGGTGCCCGCGAGAAATTAGTTAAAAATATGATCGGGAAGTGTTTGTTTTGAGCAGTTTTTAACTAAACCGTTCATCAAATCTAAGCTAAAAACTGCTCAGATCAAGCCATTCCCGGTCTTTTTTTTTGCTGATTTCTCGCAGGTACCCTTAAAATCACGTTTTGATCACATTGAGTGGCTCAGATCATTAAAATTTGATCGGGAACTATGAGGTATTTTTTTAGGTGTCTAATTAGTTGTCTTCGGAATCGTCCCGATCATATATTGCTATGAAATCTTCTTCTTTTTTTCTCAAAAAGAGAAATTCAGTAATGCTTGAAATATTACAGAAATTCGACAGGGCACGAAGGCATACGCCAACGAAGACCCGAAAACAAGAAAGGCAACAAGACGCCAACCCAGAAAAAACATATTGCTATGACATTTAAGACAAGTACTGATAAGATATCACTCCTATGCTAGCTCTATAATATGCACGGTCAGATCTCAAGTACTCATCCCCAGTCCATGCTATTCGCATAAGCTCATAATAACGTTAATAATAATGTCTGTTTCATATTTCCTTTTTTGCATGTGTGGTTGCATTTTGTATCCCCTTAAGGAATAAGAGGATAAATTAGGAAAGAGAAAGCACAGTGTTAATCTCTTGCATACTCTTCCCACAAGACTTGTCCTCATGATTGTTTCCAATAACACTTTGGTTCAATCCCTTTTGCAAATCCGGCAACCATTCCTTGTGCTTCAACCTTTTCTCCTGATTGAAATTTAAAATCAAAATGAAGAATTAAATAAAACTGCAGTTACTAAGATCATGCTTACTTTAGAAAATTTTACCACCTACCAGCATAACGTTCTGTGCAGTTTTTCGGCTTGTAGAAAATGATTGTAGTAAATTACAAACATAACTGGCACATGATAATTATGGCTTATTGAGGTCCTCTAATTAATTTCTAATCAAAAAATCCATAACTTAGGCTCATATTTCGCAAAGAGTCATGCAATATATCTACCGTTTGTCATTGTTGGTTCCTTGCCAACCTTTGATTTTTATTCTATCCCTTTGAGTCTTTGTTGGCATATGATTGTTGGAGCTTGTTGTTTCCCCTTGTGGGTTTTCTCTTCTCCAGCTTGATGCTGCGTAGGGTCCTTTTGATATTTGTAATTTGTTTTCAAAGATTAATAAATTTTTTTACCGTTCAAAAAATATATATCTAATGTCTGGCGATTAAGGTGCAAGTAACTATAGAAACAGATACATTGAAACAAATTAAATATTTGAACCCACTTAATTTGTTTTTAAAGATTAATAAATTTTTTTACCGCTCAAAAAAAAAATATATCTACCGTGCAAGTAACTATTAAAACAAATTAAATATTTGAACCCACTTTTACTTATTTCATACACTTTTTCTATATCTTTTACTGTGATTATTGACTACCCATTGGGCAACTCTTAACATTCTTCAATACTATAAGTGAAAGATCACACGGAATTCACGGTCGGTAAAATATTTTTGCAAGTTAATTTCTTCATTGGTAAGATTGTAAATGCAAAATATTGGAGTACCTGAAATGGCGAATTCCCACAAATATTGGAAATGTTGGTCTTAGGATCCGGTAAATTAGATTGAATGTGCCAAACTTTTGACCTATTTGTGAAGTTCCATTTGGATGGCTGCAAAAAATTAGATTTTTCCAAACAGTCCTTACCTTAATACTTTATTGTGATTAAATACTATGTATGAGTCGTATGACCATTAAAAATGTTGACAAATAATACTACTCACCGAACCAGTAGCAGTACTGATGGTAGGTACCCTTCTACTGTAGCAATGATTGTGGGTAAAGCCACGTGGAGGCCACTTCTTTTCTTCAAGAAACTGGCTAGGTCTAATGGGTGGCCTATTTCTTGAAAATATATTCCAATTGTTGCCATTTCCATGATTTTTGCTAGTCGAATAAACTGGCAGTTTGTTCACAGCGTGCTGATGATTGGAAATCCATTCCTGCTGGCTGCACGTACAGTTACCCATTGTCGACCGGCAATCATGATTGAAATGTTGCAAGAGAGAAGAGAAAATGCATATATAGCTTATATTACTATACATTTGTGAGCGTAAATTGATTCGGACGTGAGAGAGAGAGAGATGAAAAACATTTCTACACATTGCAAGAGAGAAGAGAAAATGCATAGCTTATATTACTACACATTTGTGAGCGTAAATTGATTCGGAAGAGAGAGAGAGATGAAAAGCATTTCTCAAGATTGTTACCTTGAGAAAGTAGATTTGAAATTGAATGGAAGACCATAACCTTCATGAGGATTCCTTTCTAGTACGATTCCACCATTTTCCATTCTGAAACGTTGAAGAGGATGGGTTCTTTCATAGAAAAAATTGGGAGTATGAATATCCCTTTCTTTCATTGATCGACTTCTTTCACATAGCACTGTCAAAAAAGGAGGGGGGGAAGGAAAACCACGTGATCTACCCCACTAGCTTTGCAATTTGAAATATAAAAGGATAGTCGACAACGTAAGTAATCGAAGACCTCATGCATGCTTTGCCTCATCATGTTTAACACACGGTGCTTCATCTCAAAAATAAAAAAATAATAGCCCAAAAAAATGTTTGGAGTTGTGGAATTTACCTTGTCCAGAAGCATCGAGCTTCTTACTTCGGTACATCTGATTAACATGAAAAATGAGCGAGTGATCAGAAAGGGAAAAACAACAAATTAAATTTATTAGGAAAATAAAGACTAATTAACATGGAAAATGAGTGATCGAAAGAGAAAATTTTGGAAACCAATGGAGAAAACTAGGACTAATGGAATATCACTACCTGCAGGTGGCTTTTCACATGGGCAATGCTAAGTCCTCTAGCATTCATCAACTGCAAAATTAATTTAGGAGTAGCTTCTGCACATAGACCGAAAAAAGATGAGTTCAAGTTATAAAAATTCATAACATCAAGGAACAAAACCCTTCACGAGATACAAACGTTATGTATTCAATCTTTATTATTTTTTTGTATCACTGAAAGAAAGGTTATTCACAAATTCAATTGGAAAGTGCAAGGAAAATACAGGACACAGCAAGGAGGTTGATGCCATGAATTTCTGTGTAAATGTCATGAATCATTGGACAAATTCTGTATGGATTGCAATACAGTTTAAGAAGTTCATTTGTACACATTCAAATATGGGGTGATGAGTTTTGTATCTCATCATTCTAAATAAGAGTGCATTAGTGTATTTTCATCTACGATGTAAACAACAATTGCAAATAAACTTTTTTATGGAACACCCATTCATGAAATTCTTCGTCCGCCACTGCCTTTAATTTGCATAGAAATTTGTAATAGTGCATACTGTTACACTCAAATATGTAGACTTTGTTGTGGAAATCGCTCTTGTATCGATTACAAAGCACATATATGGACGACAATACATATATATTGGTAGGACAAAACCTAAAAATTAAAAAGTGGATGTAGCAGGGATGCGTCTATACATAGCAAGTTATTATTTTTTTTGAAAGGCTAAAAAATTTATTAATCTCTGAAAACAAATTACAAAGATTAAAAGCACCCTAAGAAGTATCAAGCTGGAGAAAGGGAAAAACCCACATAGTCTATAACTTTTTATAAAGGATTAGTTTTGAACTAGGCATAAAAATGAAGCCAAAAGTAGTAAAATACTAGTTGAATTGCTAATATGCCAAAAAAATAGTCTGTGTGTGTGAATATGTAGCGTATACAATTTCAAAGTCGTAGTAGAAAGGCCTTGTCTCTATAAACTGCCTCCCCTTTCTTTTCTTTCCTTTCTGGAACGATTTCTCGGCAGCTCCCTTTTCTCTTCCTCCTCCTCTCCTTCCTCCATGGTTTTCCAAATCAGGAATGTTTGGCCCTCGGATTCGATTAGCTAGGGTGAGGGATGTATGGATTTTTTAGCTGCAACGGTGGTGGCACCAGGCAGCCACGTCTGATCGAAGGGACGATGACCTCCATTGCTGGTATGACTCCTCAAACTTCTTCCAGCCACATTCATGAGTGGATCAGTGGACTCCAACATCATAGATGTCAATTGTTTGGCGAATCTTTATTACATTAATTTTATTTTTCTTATTTTTGTTTGAACCTTTTGGATCTATTATTGTATTTCTGGGACCGGTGAGTCCCATGTTTGGTTTGTGAATTTATGTTTCATTTCTTAAAAAAAAATAAAAATATTAAAGGATTGGATATATATCAACAATTTCGTGAAGAGTACAACTATCTTCTCGATGAGAAAAACTTAAAAAGTACATGCAAAAATATTGACTGAAACTGAAAAGAAATACTCGAAAATTCACCAAGTGAACTTTTTCTACTTTTTTAATTAGTTATACTTTTTTTTATTATTTCTTAGCTAATTCTTCTCATCAGGATAAATAATGAATCTAAACAACATTTGACACGTACTTTATCGAAATGTTTTTAAAAGAACAGACAATAAAAAAGACACTTGCATAATTTTGTGCCAAAGCCAACCCTCGGGCTAGGGTGAAATTATAGAAACCGTTACTATTACGTATCCGATACTGCATTCATGAAATTATTGGTGAAATACATTGAATATTAATTTTAAACCTAGCTAGCTAGACTTACTATCTTGTCCACCAAGCCTTTCAACAGCACGCACAAAAGAAAAATGGAGATCAGGTGTCCACCGGAGCCGAGGCGTTGAAGATCGTACATATTGCCGAGCCGTCGCCTTCAATTCATTTCCTCCTGTTAGAAGAAATCCAAAACGTACGTTCTTAGCAAAAAACAACAAATCATCTGTAAAAAGCAAATCAAATTGAGATAATACGTAAGTACTTTCTCTTGAGCTACTATTATCAGCTAAATTCTTCTTCTTGACATCATCCGCCACGCCATCCTCTTCCCCGTTGTCTGCTTCCTCGTTCAAGTCAAATGAAGTAATTTTTTGCAAAGAGACCGATGACGACGATGTGTTTTCCACTTGTTCATTAATTTTGTCACCCTTTCTGTTAGCGCGAATTTCTAATCCCTCAATCATGGCTTAATGTTGTTCCTCTATGTCAAATGCAAAGACTTGAATTTATTTTGAAGATGTGCTTCTGCAACTAGCCAAGACATCAGGTTATCTAAGAAAATATCACCATTTTGGATCTGGAAAACAATATGAATGTACTATGTTACTAGTAAATGAAATCAAAGGCAAATGAGAGTGAAATGCCAATTAAGTAAAGCTCATCCGTGCAATTTTACCTAATCGTGTCAATTAGCTACTCGAATGCTCTCCAATTAACTCAATATTGAAATGAAAAAGAAAAAGATTACCTGGCTAGCTTAAAAGAGAGCAATTCTACAAACGTAAACAACTTTAAAACATAATTGCGTTCGGAGTCGTTCGATGCACATGGGTCTACAAAGGCTTTTTGAAAGAACAAAAGTATCTGATTTATATTTGATAATAACATTGAACAACCTAGGTAGTAGTCTCTAACATTAACTATATACTCTGGTCTAAATTTAATTTGAGTATAGACCTAACCAGTTAAATAATGGTTATAAAAATGTGGAGAGTCTTCTTATATAGTCGTCAAACTTTGATTTGTTAATAAAATTGAACCAACTATATAGTACACTTAAGAAATTTGACAACTTATGGCAGTTGAACTGCACACATGTGGTTTGATTCACTGGCTGTGGCAATGGCAATGGCAATGGCATATATTAGGTGATATTATCCGCGTAAATTAAGTGATTGTGGTAGAAAATTTGTTGAGGACAGTTATTGGTAATTCCTTCACATTGAAAACTGCGTCTACCTAAACAATAAAAGTTCAAAGAAACAAACGCTATAAGGTAAATAAATGGAAGTTGGTTCCAATTTAAAAACTCCATATGGTCAAAATTAATTGCAAAAGTTTATCAATTAATTGTTTGTTTCGCGGCCTCTATATATATTTTTTTGATAAGCAAAAAGATTTATTAAGAAAACTTGACAAATGGTACATCAAGTTGGGGGGAGGGGAGGAGAATCCAACCAAGGTTGGAAAACAAAGGGCAAATGACTGATTAATAATTCTAGAAGCGATATTTTTTTTTGGATTGTAGTAATAAATTTCCTTCAAAAAGTCCAAATATTCGAGGTAAACAACTGCCCTACTTATTTTCTTGAAAACTCTGGTTATTTGATGGATATGCTGAAAAACTATCCTAGGTTATTGATAATTTATGAAATCTATCGATATAAATTAATATAATACCTTTAAGAGCGATTGATTTGAGATAAAAGCACGTATACTATATGAACATTTGAAAGGAATATTTTTCGATCTGATTTCGCATTGAGAAATCCATCAAGAGAGTCACATAGAATGATAATACCAAAAAAATAGGGTATGAGAAGGACAAAAAAAAGTTCATCAAAGTGCAATTGCCTATCGTTTTTATAGTATGGTATTTTATTCTCCAGGACAACAATTTCATGCAATTTAGATTTCAAAATTAAGAAAATAAAACTAGAAGAGAAGTCTTCGATCTGGAAATCGGGAAATGTATACCGAAAAATAAATAATCAAAATGGAAAAATAAATAATCAAAATGAGAAAATCTATGTCTTTATAGTAGTATGCTCCTTTGCTAGAGATGATTGATCTTGAATACCTCTTACATGTATATTTCGCCAACATACAACTTTTTATTTTATTTTATCAGAACCTGCATACAACCGAAAGATGCAAAAATAGAGACCAAATATTTATAGATATACATATATGGGGGGGTGGGGGGTTGGAGAGAGAGAGAGAGACGACACAGACTGAATCTTCAGGATAATCAAGAGCGGAAGAATTAAAAATTCATATGAGGGAAGACATTTGTTCTTTAACTAAATACAAACCATTGATGGAAAAAGAGCATCAATCTTCTCATTTTCAATATCTTCATCCGATGATTGCTTGATGCAGATTCAAACAGGTTTCCATAAACACACGAACTCTAAAAGGAAAGGAGTAGTAGTCCTTCATGAACATATAACGAGAGAGAGAGAGAGAGAGAGAGAGAGAGAGAGAGAGAGAGAGAGAGAGAGAGAGAGAGAGAGAGAGAGATGGAAGCTGGTGTTGTTTTTCTCTGGGCGTTGGGAGGCTTTTGTTTCATTCAACTGTGGAATTAAAGTCTCGTGCCATTAGTCATCACATGTTCAGGTATCCCTAAGACTTTGATGGGTCCTTTTTGTTTTTGGACGAAGACTTTCATTGGTTTTTTAAACAAGAATCTGATGAACTACACCAATAGTCCTTATAATTCTGTTAAAATTTCACTTTTCCCTATAGTTTTGTTTTGACAGAGTTCATCGATCCATAATCTTCCATTCCTACGTCAAATGGAAAAGAACCTCTTAGTTAATGTGTCGGTTTGGATCAGACCCAACTCACATGGGTTATGTGATTGAGTTGGTTAGAAGGAAAAGATAAACTCCTTATATCTATCTGTAGGAGAATTTCAAGTATAATAGATTATCTTTATCTATTAAGAGAATTCAAACTCTTAGATTGTTATCTATAAACAAAGTCCTGCAAATATTTGAGAGATACACACAAGAAAGAGTTAGAGTTCCATCTCTCCTTCTCCTTTAAAAAAAATAAAATTTATGTCTAGTATCTTCTCTCTAGGGTTTCCATCTAATTAAGAACCCTAGAATTTGTGGTATGGATATTATGAGCAAACTCTATTAGTCTTTTTACTCGATGAGAATAGAAGACAGTGTTCGTATTCGTATTTGTGTTCAAGTCCGTGTTCGCGGTTTGTGCTTGTAAAGCAGGTCTCGGTTCATAAATCTTGGAAGGCTCAAAGTATTTCGCTGCGCTTCATTATGTGAGTCTTATGTGATTTATATGCTTTTGATAGAGTTAACAGAACCAATATGTCTCATGTGATGACTATTTTAGTGTAGTAAAAAATTGAAAGTTTTCAAAACAACTACTTGTGCAAAAATGTGTATGTTATATGACGTTGTCCCTCTGTATATTTGCGCAATGAAAAAGTTAGCAAGGAGAGTTTTGCTCCTACCAACGTTGAATTCTTTTGTTGGCCTGTTCTGTATAATGGGATTGTGACTAGGGAGTTAGCTACTTGGAGGATTATGCCAATAGGTATGGACAATCAATGCCTCCAGTGTCATTCTTTACGAAATTCTAGCTTGTAATTGTATAGTACTCCATCTGTTCCTTTTTTAGAGTCCAGTATTCCATTTTGGGCTGTCCCTTAATAAGTGTCCATTTTGTAAAGTTAGTGGGTAAAAGTTGGTGAATTTTTTATTTTGCCCTTAAAAGTAGATTTCATTTTGAAAAGTTAGTGAGTAAAGATGTAAGGATGATGTTTCCATAGAGGGTAAGGAGGGAAAGTAGAGGTACAAGTTAATGTGAAAGGTGTAATGATGATGTCTTTTTAATAAGTTGAAATTACGAAGAAGGACACTAAAAAATGGACGGAGGGAGTACTTTTTTCATGGAATGTATTGTTTATCAACGGTGGGATACTTTTTGGGTATGTCCTCCAAGCATTGATCCTTTTGCAAGATTGTGGTTAAGCTTTAGGTTTAAAGGACCAAAAAAATCGATTTGCGAAGCAATTCTTTTCATAGTTTCTTGGAGTATTGGGTTAGCCATGAATGAGGTTGTGTTCACTAATAAAAATGTAAGTTTATATTGTGGAGCTATGCAAAGGCATCTTTGTGGGCAATTTCCAATGCAAAGGCATCTTAAATATTTGTCTTGATCTTTTTCTGTTTGTATACACTACTCCAATAAAACAAGATGACTAAGGGACACGATTGAAAGAGAAGTAGAAATGCAAGATCCTGCAGGTTGGTAAAATGAAATCTATATGAAAATCTCAATAAACTGAGAGGACCAAAAAAGTAATTTAGATAGAAATAATAAAGAAAGGCCGGACACTCGACTTCTGTTTCATGGAGTATAAAGCAACAATAATTCTTACATTATGGATACAGATGAGTTTGGTCCCTTTAGCTGTTCACTGTCATGTGATTTAAAGGAAGGCATTTTTTCCCCTCCATTCAACCCTTTAATTTGTTTGACAGTTGTCGTCCACACAAAATACTAGTATTTCTCTCTCTCTCTCTCTCTCTCTCTCTCTCTCTCTCTCCACACAAAATACTAGTATTTCTCTTTCTCTCTCTCTCTCTCACGTGAATATTTTAATCGTTTGACCCTGCTTGAGATTTCTCTCTCATAGTAGCTATATATAATGAAAACAATTCTTATTTTATGCATAAAATTAATACTCCATGGAACGGTGGTTTTGGGAAAAGCGCAATCATCCATGCATGTTGTTGTGATAAGAAATATGAATCAAAATCAAAACTACTCGCCAAGCTAAAAAAGATCAAAACTACTCGTACAACACAGTAATGCGATGTGCAGAATATTCAACTTGTCCAAAGGGAAGCAACCAGAAGTGCGCGGCCTTGATGATGAAAGATACTTTTAATTTGAATGTTATTTTTAATTGTAATGTTTTTATTTGAGCCTAGCTCCTTCTTTTATGTTGGACCAAAGTAGGAATGATGCTGTAGGAGTTAAATATATATCCGAGAACTCTTTATGCTTATTTTTTTTTATTATAAATCTCCATTTTACCAAAAAAAGAAAAAGAAAAGGCATAACATTCACTTAAAAGTTGCATTCACAGGTGAAGATAAGAGAAGAATTTTACTTCAAAATTAGAAACTCTAATGAGCTAAGGGGTTCTTTGCCCTAAATTAAGTTTATTGTTCTTTTCTAAATTTTAGGTTCATTTTCCAGTTTAAGCTTTCCAATTGACAACTAGCTAGTAATCTAAAAAGTAAAATCATAATTAAAATTTAAACAAAAGTCCACTAAAGACGAAAATAATTGGAAGAAGACAATTTTTGAGTCTTACATTTTTTTATCTTTCTGAATTTTTTTTCAACTTCATTCTACATTTTTGTACTTCTATGATTCCTCTTTGTAGGCAAACATTCAAGCTAAAATTTCTTGAACAAACAAACGAAAAAGTGTTAAGTGTCTCTAGAATAATTTGATTCGGAGCGTCTCTATTCTCGCAGACAATAAAGCTTAAAATACCCCTTAAGACAGGAAAATTCTACAATTTCAGTTATTTAGAAGAAGAATTTCATATTTGGTTTTTGCTATCTAAACTAAGAATTAGTTCCTATATCATATGATCTCATTTCCTGCCCCCCACGTTTTATTCTTCTTCTTAATTAGTTTATGTTTGGTGTGCCTATTATTACTTTGATTTCTTTAATGGGCTCTTTGGAAAACCCAAATAATTGAGTTAGATTGTCGGTAATACGTACGTACGTAGGGCTGCAAATAGCGAAGGATAGGAATTAGTCAATTTAGGTACGTGGGACTGTTTCTGCATTCATACAAGAATTAATTATTGATCATTAATTAATTTCCCTCTTGAAATTGAGTTTATTTTTACTTGAGACTATATAGGTGAGGCACTTCGGGTTGGTGCGGTGCAGTGAGGTGCACAGCACCGTCCTGCGCACCTTTGAGCCGTTGGATCGTGCATCCGACGGCTCGGATTTCATCTCAGCAACCAACGATCGAGAACCGTTCATTGCTGAGATGAGATCTGAACCGTCGGATGCACGATCTAACGGCTCGGAGGTGTTCAATACGGTGCTACACAAACCACTGCACAACACCCTCCCCAATTGATAGGGCAGGGATATAGGTTTCATTTGTACATTTGACAAATTACACTGTGTCGATGTGTGAATGATGTGATTGAAACTGGCCTTTGACTTTAACTTCGATTTATATTTGTGATGAAATGAAAGAAATTATGTCACTACTACAAAAATTAGAAAGGCAGCTGAAGCCTGAAATGAAAGAAAGGCAATTATACTACGAGAAAAAGTTTTGTCCGGATCAACCGGCAACCCATATTTGTCCGGGTAGCAAATGGGAAAGCGCCACGTCCTCAAATCTCCTCAGGTGTGGTACTTTTCTTCCCTCCAAGCAATAAATGATGTGGGTCCTCTCTTAACCTTGGTTAATTTTTTTTTACCCTAGTCAATTTAACTTTTCTGAGAGAGAAAAAGGAGAAGAAAAGGTCCCCTTTAAACTTTTCTTTCTAACAAGAACAAAAAGAGTAAAGTAATGGAGGCAGGGGAAAGCGACGAGCGTTTCTGTTCCGACGCCGAGGAAGTCAGTGCTTCAGAGTACGCATGCATTACTAATCTACTTCTTCTTTTTTGGTTAAAATTGTATTTCTTCTGTTGTCCTTCGGCAAAACCTTTTTTAATTTTGTAATTTTTGGAGATGAATTTTGTATATAAAATTCTAAAATTCACTTTGTTTGAATGTGTTACTCAGATTGGTAATGGCTGAGAAGGTGATGGTTGATCACGGTTTTGAAGAAAATTTTGTAGAGTTGAAAACAATGCCTGATTCAAATGTTCAAGATTTGTCGGAAAATGGAAAGGATGATCATGAACCAATCAAACCATCTTCAAAAAGGGATCCCATTGATCCAAGCACTCCATTTTTTTAGGTGGCCGATCCAAGATGTGTTTAGGTGGCCGATCCAAGCAGTTCTTGGATCGGCCACCTACACACATCGGATGCCGTTGATTCTCATGAGGGGACCACTCGGTTTTTTTTTATAGAATTTTTGGACGGCTCGGATCAACCGTCCGGTGGTCGGAGGAGGCCCGGCGCGCCGTCAGGATCCGGGTCGGGATCCCTCCGTTGGGAACTGTAGCACCGCTGGGAAGTCAGGAGGTGGGGTGGAGTTCGACGGAACTGGGAACATAATGGAACAGAGAGAGAGAGAAGATTAGGGGAGGGGTAAACATGCCCAAGTTAATGGAGGGTTGAGATAAGATTAGGGGAGGGGTAAACATGCCCAAGTTAATGGAGGGTTGAGATTTATAAGGGACACATGTCAGCGTGATATTAAGAGGACAAAAAATGGGGACAGGGGAGGCGGGGCCAGAGGATCCTAATTAAGTGATGGGGGTGGGGCCACAGTACACGTAAGCTTTCCGTTAGTCCACTTTGGGTGTTTCCATCCATTTCTTGACGGAAAGGATGACATTGAAATCAGTTAGAAAGGAGAAGGGTAAAATTGAAACCAAAAACTTTGTGAGGATGAAAATGAAACCGAGTTTATTTTGTAAGGACCAAAAAAGTAGATAAACCTTTAATTAATCTTATGTGAACTTCAAAAGGCAAAAACCATTTCAAGTTAGACCGGGTAATAGCCCGATCAAAAGAGAAACGAAAAGTCTACGTCCACCCCTCATTTTCATCCCTCAACATTTTGGTGCAAAACAGCACCGTTTGGTGCCAAATAAATGAGCATGATTTTGTGGGGACCATTTCGGATCTCACAAAGGTGATTTAAATTGAAGTTATTCTTAAATTATTTTTTTATCGATACTTAAAAAAAAATTAGCTCAATCTGATATCAATAAGGGTTGATTCAGAATCCGTAAAGTGTTTCAGAATTCGTAGGACCCTTACGTATGCTAAAAAAGCCGGATACCCCGATTGAGTTAATTTTTTATAAGAACCTATAAAAAAATTAAAAATAACTTGAAATTTAAATCATTTTTGTGAAACCCAAAATGAGCTCTACAAAATCAAGCCACCAAACTGACAAGGAATGGGACCAAACGAAACTCACAAACCAAAGGGAAAAAGCCGATAAAAAAATAAAACAAAGGGAAAAAGAGTTAACCAAGGTTAAGAGGGGACCCACATCATTGTTGCTTGGAGAGAAGAAAAGTACCACAGCTGGGGATATTTGTGGACGTGGCACTTTCCCATTTGCTACCCGGACAAATATGGGTTGCCGGTTGATCCGGACAAAACTTTTTCTCTTATACTTAAGGTTACATTGTTTACTCTTATCCAGGTCTCTACCATCAAACTTTTGTTGGAACTGGGATTCGTTTATCACTGGAAATTCGCTACAAAAAAAAAAAAAACAAGATTAGAAACTTACTGAACCAATTTCAGGCGTCCGAAAATTAGCAATCGAGGCTAGTATTTTTATGGAGAATACTATATTCTTAAAGCAAATTCGTCCCCCACACCGGTGCTCTTGGGTCTCTTGAACGTTTGCCTCCCAGGATTACCCGATTTTCGAAGAACGGAAGTAGCACTACAATCTTTTCGACGGGCGAACCAGGAAACTGTGCAGAACTCTCTCAGAATATGTATGTTATGAATGCAAGGATTTTTCGTTTTTGAAATGGGAGGAGATGGGTCCTATTTATTGAGAAGTAGGCACCCCAACGAAAAGGAATGGTGACTGTTCGAAATGGTGTTAAGAAAAAGACGCAACTGTTCGGTGCGGTCTCGGCCGAAGAGACACCACTCTCCGGAATTATCAATGCCGAACCAACACACCACTTCATTTTCCAAGGGACACATTCACAAAGAAAGTTGCCACGGAAAATTGAAGTACTGGCACTGATAGGAAATTTGCCACATGTTGGTGTATAAACCAACATTAAAATCAATTCAAAAAGCTTGTAAAAATGAAGTAACTAATTAAATTAATTACAACAAGTACCCATCAAACTTTGAGCCTTAGAATTTTATGAACCCGCTGTCACGCATGGCCCGGTTCGGCGGCAAACCAAACAATTTTAATCACTCCATATTTATTTATCCATTGCAGGGCAAATAAATTACAACCAAATCAAATGGTTTATTCAGGAGTCAATTTCCAATTCACTTATTTCCAACAATCTCCCACATGAATGAAATTGATGAACACGATGTGCAGCAATATGCAAATGACGAGAGTTCTATAGGAAATCACCTGTATAGAGTAAGGTAGCTTTTTGCTTTGAACCTCCCCTTATGAGTTACTATCGGATTTACTAGCTAACCAGTAAACATGATGTCTTGAACTGTTCAGCCATTTGTGTAAACCAAGACAACAGTAGTCACATAGGATCTTTCCAAACACAGTTTGGTTCTTACGGTTTTGTCCATTTTGGCCCTGGAACATCGCCTGGTTTCAGAGAGT
>JAOTQK010000012.1:12940544-12957707 GCA_025642025.1 Rhododendron ferrugineum | reverse complement strand
AACAACTAAATTAACAATGAAATTAGACTAAAACTAACTACTAGCGCACCCTTTATTACATTCTCGGGTGCTTATCATGGGTACTCACAAACTCTGTAACAACGTAATTTTGGATGGTATTGCTCTTACAACAAACCCGAATTTTAGCACCACAACCAATTCTTGTTTCAGCTCTATGACGTCATTTTCGTTCAGTGCGTTCTAAGTGCTTCTTGTTTCTTTTACCTTCCCTAAAACAAACCCAAGTCCTCCACCTTACATACGCTTCATTGCCTGTTTGTGGTTTACTTTTAAATTTGCGTACACTAAAACCCATTACCTTGGCATATGCAATGTAGAATTGACTAGCCTCATCTTCAGAAACAAATTTCATTGCCACAATCTCCGTATCAGTGAGCAAACGATAACTATCATCTACACTAGAAACTGACCCTTCCCCTTCCCCATCAACATCATTTTCTCCAAATGTATTACTGTGATAATCTTCCCTACTACTTGGACAAAAGGCAGAGTCAGAATTGTAATTGGATTCCCAATCGTACGAATCTACCTTTGCACCCTTGCTATTCGTACTCCTATTGAGAGTATTCATCGCACCTAAATAATAAACCACATAGCCACAACTTTTAATTTTTAATCCACAACACTACTGATAGAGGTCAAATAGGTTGCAAACACATGAGCTATAACTAAAGTGATCAACATAATAGATCTATTTCAAGCAGCTAGTATGCCTTCTAAATGGGATTTTCCTTTTCAAGAGACTTATGTCACCAAATCTACACATACATATACATTATGGACTTCGAATGACAAACTTTTGCATGACTATTATTTTTGAAAATAAAAACCACTGAGACTAAAATATCAATGGACCATAAAAACCATTCCTATATCTCACAATATCTCACTAACATCACCATGCAAATTTGGATCCTAAAAATCATAATTGACCACTACAGAATAAAAATACATTTTATTTTATATGGTTGCATCATTATATATTGAAACATTTTATACATTAAACAGGTCTAAGGACAACCTAGAACGGTTGAAGTCCTAAAACCTTTACAAAACCAACATAATAAATTACTATGGTTACAAGGCACACTGCCATGGGAGAGGACCAAATAATTGCACATTGATCAGACGAACACCATCTCATAAAATCACATTTACTACCTAGTCATAGCTCATAAAATTAGAAGTGGAAAATAGCTAACTTCTCCAACAGATTCACCACATAATTTGCCATTACATAGGGAACTTATTTTTCATTTCCAACCATGCGGATTAATGAAGCATTTAAATCGCATAGACGACAACAAGGGAAATGATTATATAAAGTAGCCAACATCTTATTTTTCTACGTCATTCTTTCAAAGGGTTTAGACCACTCAATGAGAGTAACTAAAGAAAGCAACCAAAGAAAAAGAATAACACCCTGAATGAAGTTATCCTCCAATTTTCATATATGCTAGTTATTCCAAAAAATACTATGAATTTTACAGTAATATCTTATCTACGAGGGGTTTGCAGTGTAGCTTGAGACATACTAAGAGTGGAAATACAATCTAACACTTGAACCAGACAATTCCCCCGCCATCCACCAAATCTATGTTTCCCTTGACTGAGCCACACATCACAAATTGTGAAAAAGATAACTCACAAAACAGGAATCTGAAATCAAGCATAGGCAAAAATAGTCTAACCATAAGGGATGTATACCAACTCTAACTATCAAACATACAAGGGACAACATACAATCCACACGCCCACACCCTCTCAAAAAATCCTCATGATTTGCATGTTCTGAAAAAAAATACTGATAGAATAGTAAAAATAACAACAAACCCACTAAACAAATACACATATCAATACCACAAGAAGAAAACCCTAACTTCCTAACTTAATGTGGACAAGGTTTTAACATCTTTTCTACTTGACTGTAAAAATTGTATAATGGGTTATGACTTCAAACGTACACTACCAGCTTCAGAAAATACAAGATTTTAACAACAATCAATTTCAGATTTGGGCATTAGTAACAATACAAGGTCGAACACAAAATTTCAATTTCACAAATACAAGATCTAACAGAAAATCTTATATTTCAACAAATAATGAGCAGTAAAATTAATATTTTCTTAAAAAGATGAAAACAATTTTTACCCAAACTCAAATATTGGGTTGAGGTGGCCGAGATGTCGGCCTTTTTCTTCTCGTCCAACCTAGGTTGCCGATCTGGATCGAATCCGGGTCATCGGATGGCGACGCCGTTTGTGTTGCTGGTGGGGGTGGCGCCGACTTCCACAGGGTAGATGCAAAGTGTGACGGAAAGGAAGAGAAAACGACAGGGACGGAGACAGAAGAGAAGAGTGGGAGATGGAGATGAACGTGATTAAATGGGAAGAGATGAACGTGGGAGATGAAAATGATGGATGTTGAGATGAGATGCAGAGGATTAAAAGCTTAACCATGGTTAAAGGGGGTGAGGCCAAAGCTTTTTTTTTTTTTTTTTATCGGACCAGTCACCGGTTCTATAGGTACAACACTTTTTTTGTTATGCCTTTGTTATACATTTTATTGGTTTTTGTTATACTTCTAATGGATTCGTCATGCCAAGTCCCAAAAAAGAAGGTAGACACCGAAGCATCTAAGATAGAAAGATCATTTAGAATATGGACCCACACCCATTCCTCGCCGCCGGCTACCATTACCGGATAAGGTAAATTGCCAAACCAAAACACCAGAAAGTCCACCAACCAAAACGAAATTGAGATTGCCAAAAGGGGGAAAAAGACCAAAAAATACACTTGCAGGATGTGGCATTATCAAAAAATAGTATGGCAAAATCATTTCTAAAAAAAAATTACGGAAAAAAAATTATACATGTACGTAGAAACACAGCTTGTCGGGTCGGGTGGTGGCCCTGGTGCAGGAGGGGTATGAGAGAGACTCGAACAATTTTAGAGAGAGAAAATCAATGAACAGAGGCTTTGGTTCCTCCTCTGAGATCCTCCTGAAAAGGGCAATCAAGAATAAGAAAGATTAATTTTTTTTTTCATTTTTTTCTCTTTATCCATGTTATTTTCCCGCCCGTCATCATCGTCACCGACCCCGACCTTTGCTTCGCTTGCATTTTCTTCAATCCTTCCTTTCGTTTACAGAATTTCCCAATTGATGAAATCACCCCACCACCAACCGTCTACAACGACAGCTGAGCAATTTATTGTTCCATTGACTGCCCTTTTGCCCCCTTTCTTCTGGTAAACTCTCTCTCTCTCTCTCACTCACTTTTTCCTTTCCTTAGATTGCTTACAATGTGGGTATTCTCCCATTCACTTTGTTGTCCTATTCTTTTGTAATTTTACTTGTGAAATACCCTTGTTTGGCCCGGTTTGTTAACTTGTTGAATTCTTTTTGTCCTTTCTTTTGTTGAATTTCAGCTTTGTTCGACCACAAGAGACGATTTCTTGATCTGGGTATATGAGATTATGAGCGAAAACAGAGTTTTTATTATAACCTATTTTTTTTTTAAAAACCAGGAGATGAGGGACCCCGGTATGGTCATTGGGTTTATGAGGGTGGCTGAGTTTTTTTTCTTGTTTGTAAATGTAATTTGCTTCCTAGTTTAAATTTGGATATACATATTTGTAGAAGATATATTTGAATCCGACAACTGCTCCGATATCTGTAATCCTCGGCCGTCGCCTCTAGTGCCGTATGTTGTTTGCCGAGCAATGGGATTTAGATGGAACACTAATGGAGTCCATTTATCGTGTTTAGCGTTATTGATTCTTATTTTTGGAACTCGAGGGTGTTGGTCACTCAATTCTGAAGGTAATTTATGGAGAATTGCATTGTTACCTCAAACTTAATGATTGAGCTGTGTTCATTTTTGCTGATTGTAATTGGAATGGAAGTGCAGGATTGGCATTGTTGGAGTTCCGTGCAAGAGTGGATTATGACCCATATGGTGCTTTTGCAAACTGGAACCGTATTGATAATGACCCATGCCTGTGGTCAGGGGTTTATTGTGTCAATGGTAAAGTGGAAAAGCTGTAAGTCCCTCTTACAATTCGTCGCAATTTTCCAAATTCCATACATTTATATGTTTTGGGGTTTTTGAATGTAATTAGTAGAATCTGTAGCGTGTCTAAGTCGAGATATCCCAATTAGGTTTTATTTTGGGGATTCAGTGTCATTCTAGTGAATCACTCTAAGTTCTAATGTATTTATCCAATCTGATTTGTAGGGATCTTAACGGACTTTCTTTGGAAGGGGAACTGGCTACAGACCTTGGGAAGCTATCTTACGTAAGATACATGTAAGCTTGCTTACCCAAAAATCACCATAAAACTCAGTGACATATGCCCTAACAAGCTAATGGTAAAGTATCAACTGTATAGATTGTGATGTTTAACTTGACCCGTAATAATATTCATGCAGACAAAGTCATAATTTGGCCTACCCCGGTTGAAGACCAAATATGGGAGTTAACAAAAGTTATAATAACTACCAATTATGTAGCATCGACACTCCTAACTGCATCCCTCATCCGTGTCCGACACTCCAGGGACACGACACACCAGGGACATGTATGGGAGATGCCACTAGGCATGTCCAATAAATTTATTTATTTTTAAGTCAGGGACACTGTGTCTCTATTTGAACATGGATGGAAACATGACAAGGGTCAATGTATAATATCGAGAGCTTATGCTGAACGTCTAATATTCCAAAAATACGAGGAAGAATATATGGATAAATTTATTATGGTAAAATAAAACCCTCATTCAACTTGCAATATTTAAAAAGGAGACAATAAGAATTGTGATGATACTATTAGTTTTGGTAAGTCGGGATGTAATGTCCATATGAATAGTAACTACACATCCATCCTCATATAAATACAAAAATTTTGCCGTGTCACCCTCCAGTCACCATTTACTTAGAATTATGGTGTCCTGTGTCTGTATCCGTCTCCTTGTCTATGTCTGTACCCATTGTTCTTGGACTATCAATATGGCGTGGATAAAAATATACAATTGACTGCTAATTAGACTTTGGTTTAGGCATACATGATCCTTGGGACCTCAATATAGGTCCTTAAGAGTTTAAACGTGCGCGACCTCAGGGGTGGAGTCAGAATTTTCTATAAGTGGAGCAGTACCTAGAACAATATCAGGTCCTTTTGTTTTTGCAAATAAAATAATTATTATGTATTTAGAATGGAAAGATGCTAGCTATTGTCTTTAGGGCAGTAGTTAAAGTGAAAAAACACACAATGTCTTTGGAAGTGCGTGAAAATCTATGAATGTGTGTTGATTATCTGTGGAATTTGTGTATTTTCAATCTTTATTAGGTGGTGGTTAGCAAAACCATAGTGTTAAAAGAGGCAATTCTGTGATCTTAGTGCGATTGTTTAATGCTTGGAGCAATTTCTCACTGTTGTAGGGTCAAATTTCTAAAACAGCAAAATTTTCCATTGATGAATGGAGAAATTCCAATGTCAGTGGGGTCAAGTGGGGCCACTTGACCCATGCTCCCTTCTCCCATGCATGACCTTTCGATATTCTGTTGTCAACTTTGTTATCTTCATCGTCAACTACTCCGATTCTGCATACATAAATAGTGTTGTCAACCTAAAGTCCTTAACATATTATTCACTCCATCATTACTGTAGTCCTCTTGATCATCACTTTGTTATTCCATCTTGTTGGATCATAAGACTAATAGAGTATCTCCGAGTTGATGTGAAATAATCGCTTCTCATACTAGTTTTCATATTAGTGGACAAGGTAGGCCATTTACATAACTAAGTCATCTTATGAAACTTCTCTGCCCTGAAAGGATTTTGTAAACTATTTTTCAAATTTCTTTGTTTCTATCGTGATCTTCTTGTATGGGTCAGTATTAACTTCTCGAGAGTATTGCATGGGCTCGTGCATATTTGGTTTTAACTTTCATCAAGGTGGCCTAATCTTCTGCATGAAAACAAAGTTGATGTGGTGATTGATTGCTATCCCCTACTTTTGTGTATTGGCTTTTTCCACACAGGATCTCTCTTTTTGGCACATACCACTTATCATGTTACAGTAGGTTTCATTTTCCTCAAAGATTTGTGCATATTTAGCAAAATTTGATCTCATACCTAGGAATATGTTTATGGAGTTCGTGATCCCTTTTCGATTGGAAATGTTAAACCATTTCAAATCCTATTCCTTAAGCATAACTAACTACTCTAATGCCGCCAATCCTATATATTCTTACTGCAGTGGCATGAGCACCATATAAATTTGTTCTTCTTTTTTGTTAGGTTGCTCAGATATAACATAGAATAACAGAATCAAGTTTTGTGTCTGTATTGTCTCATTTGAAATCTGTAGCGAGCGACGTTTATGCATTCCCTATGACGCTTGATATGCATTCCTGGGGTGATGCAGAAGATCGGGGTCTACATGCACTGCTTTTAATTATGCGTGTTCACATTGTGGATCTTATGTGTTTTGTTGATTCGGTGTCATATGCCCGTGTTAACAGTGTACTTTACAACAACCATTTTTCGGGTGCCATTCCGAAAGAGATCGGAGGGCTCACAAAACTGGAGGTATTGGACTTGAGAAATAACAGTTTGATTGGAACTATTCCAGCAGAATTCGGAAGACTGCAGTCGCTAAAACATTTGTGAGTTCATTGTATCTCTATTTGTTTATTGATAGGTCCTCTTCCATTGTTTATGTATGTTGGACTTTTATGCTATAGGCTGGAAATTTTATGTGCCGCGACTAAACTATATATGATACTCCAGGTTGATTTGTAACAATAGCTTTGAAGGGGAAATTCCTCTAGAGCTGAGGAAGCTCAATCTTCTCTCTAAATTGGAGTTTGATGAAAGACTATCATCCACTATGAACACTCGGATTGGCTGCGTAAATAGAAAATTTGGTTATTGGTAAGTGATTTCTTGTTCATTTGAACTTCTTCCTTGTTTTTTTTTTGGTAAAAGAGATTTTTATTACCAAAAAGGAGACAAGATACACAAGGAAACAAAGGGGCATACCCCTGACTACATCACAAAAAACAGACCCAAACTTAGGGATGGCATTCGGGGCGTTTAGGGCGGATATGGGGAATTTCGTACCCGATACCCGAAATAAATACCCACCCGAATCCGCTCCGATACCCGAACGGGGAGAGAATTGGTTACCCATATCCAAACCAAATGGATTTCGGGTAAATTTGCAGAGGTGTGTGAGAGAGAGAGAAACGAAATGATATTCAAAAATCATAGTCAACAGTCGAGATCAAAATCACCAACGAACAAACCCTGGAAAGAAATCGCAAAATCAACACATAGATATATGCCTGTATATCCGTGTATATAGACAGAGGGGTGAATCTGGGTTTGAAAATTGATGAAAAGGGTGCGTGAGAATTGTCGGTGTAATAGATTAGGGTTTGAGACCCTGAGAACAAATGCTGCCAATGGAAGAATCAACTCAAAGTCTTAGCAGAAGAAGAGAAATAGTATCGGAGAAAATCGTCTATTTCTCTCTCTTGCTGTTTGTGTTTTGTCTTCTTGTTTGTGCGTGTGCATGTGCGTGTGCGTCTGTGTGAGAGAGAGAGAGAGAGAGAGAGAGAGAGAGAGAAAACAGTAGATCGGTGATCGGTGGATCGGCAAAGTCCATCTACGGCGAGGTGGATCCGTGAAGTTGATCGACGGCGAAGGCAATCGGAGAAGAGGGAGGCTCGTTCTCTGAGTGGGTTTGATGATGAAGATGTGAGAGAGAGGAGGGAGGCGCTCTGGTCCTCTGGAGATTAGACTGAACCCTACACATATATACTCCTATATATGTGGGGGTAATTTTGTAATTACACGTTTTGGTTCGGGTAATAGTGAAACCATAACCGAACCGGTACCCGTTCGGTTATCCAAGGCCTGAACCGGGTACGGGAAAAATTTCGGTTATGGTTTGGGAAAAAACTTCAGTTACGGTTTGGGTACCCATCGGTTCGGTTCAAATTGCCATCCCTACCCAAACTACACAAACAAACAAAAAACTGGGCTATACAAACAGCTCAAAGCAAAAAAATTCCAGAAATATTCCAGGCTTTACAAAGGTCTCGATTAACACTATTGCTGCCCACTTTTTGCCAATAACAGACTCTATCTCAAACATCATGAACAAGCTGCTCCTGAGTGCCTTTAAGATTAGGGTGTTTGTTGCCAAAAATGCACTCATTCCTAGCCTTCCATATGTGATACACAGAACCAGCCATGGCTAGTTTGTACAGCGCTGAAGGAAAACCCTTTTTCTTCAGATGATGGATTGCCCAGGCTATCTCCTGATCCCACTCTACTGGACACCGACAAACTCCAAATTTTTCAAGGACTCTGGACCAAATTTGGGATGAGAATGAACAAGTGAAGAATAAGTGCCCATGAGACTCAGCCACACTACCACACAGTACACACATAGGATCCACTACCAATCTCCAGGATAGGAGTCTATCCTTAGTTGAAAGCCTGCCCCAACATCCTAGCCACATAATGAAAGCCCATCTGCGTATGTTTTGTTTGAACCAAACAATTGAAGCCCAAGGCACCTGTGAATTGGGAGTTCTCAGAGCCTCCCAATCAGATTTGACAGAATATATACCATCAGAAGCAGGAACCCAAACTACAGAATCCTTAATTGAGATGTTAGGCCTCAAGGTATGGGGAGTACTCCCCATGATCTGCATTATAGACCTATTACATTGCCTAGGCCAATGCCAATCCTCATTATGAATGATTGATGAAACTTTTGCAAAGAGGGAACTCCCAACATTCCTTACAATAGCCTCCCCAAACACCTTATAAAGAGGACCTGCAGTATGCCAGTGGTCCAACCAAAGAAAAGTTTTTCTTCCATTGCCAACCACATACCTTTAAGGGGTTGAACTTGATCCCTGAGCTTGAATAGTTTTCTGATGGTCCAGGACGAATCTTGTGGTAATCTTTTCGTTTGATGACATATGAATGAACCCACTTAACCCACAAGGAATCAGATTTCTTGCTGAGAGCCCACAAATTCCTTGTCATAGTAGCCTTATTCCATCCTTTTTTGGCACACAAACCCATTCCCATTTAATTTTAGCACCTCCCTGCTTGAGGCCCCAGACCATAAGAAAGCCCTGAGCAAACTCTCAATGTCCTTTAACATCTTATGGGGAAGGATAAAGATGGAGCACTAATATACTTGCATGCTCCACAAAACTGAGCTAATTAACTGATTCCTACCACCATATGATAGCAGTTTTGTTGACCAACTCTGAATTCTCTGAAGAATCTTTTTCTTAAGCTGAACACGAAAGTTTAGAAGAAATCAGATGGACCCCCAAGTAACACACAGGGAGAATACCCTCAGGGATGGGAAATATATCACCCGACTGGACTTTAAGAGCACTTCAACACCAGCAAAAAAAGATAGCACTCTTTTGAAGATTGGGTCTAAGGCCAGAGTAAGAGTGGAACTCATCTAAAGCAGCTTTAACAGTGGAAAAGGATACCTGGTCAGCCCCACAGAGCACAAACAGGTCATCAGCAAAAGCTAAGTGATGAGTTTGCAAAGCCTTACATTTGGGATGGAAAGTGAACCGGCCCTCTCTAGCTTTATGTTGCAGAATATAGAAAAAGCCCTCCATAACTATCAGAAACAAATAAGGGGACATCGGATCACCTTGTCTCAAACCCCTTTCCCCCTTAAAATAACCTTCAAGATTCCCATTTAAAGCCACTGAAAAGCGAGCATTGGACACACAAAACTGAACCCACTTGATGAACTGGTCAGGGAAATGCATGGCTGCCATCATTTCAAACAAGAACACCCACGAGCACGTCAAAAGAAGATCATGTTGTTGATGTTAATATCGTGGGCATGTTATATGGTTTTCATCAATCACCAAATCATGTGAGCAGTATTTTGCGTGCACCCATGGAACTTTAAGATTCCCATTTGGACTGGAATTATCATTGGAGCACCGAGAATATATTTACTGCTTCAAAGTTTCTACATCCCTCCACTCTGATATTTTTCTCATCCTCCACTCTGATATTTTTCTCATCACTGCTTGAGCCACACAACTACAAAAAACAGCATGAATGCATTGTGTTTTTTTTTTTTTGGGTGGGGTCATGATTTTTGTGCTTGGTTCAGTGACTCTTGTTGTCGTGTTTTTTAGTTGATATAATACAATCATGCGATACCAAGTTTATACGTTCACCTGGGGAGATTGACCAGCAATACCTTTCTACAGAATTTTTTACAAATGATCACTAGGTATTTTTAAATTATTTTCACTAGTTTAGTTTTTCTTTTTCTTTTTCTTTTTCTTTTTTTCACTATTTGATTTTTTTCACTGAGAACATATTTGCTTTTTCTATGAACATACCAAATTTCCTTGTACAATTACATAGGAATTCACCAGCAATGTCATGTTATATGGTTGATAATAGTTGACGACATCAACATGCTATGAATTTCATCGCTGTTTCCTTTTCATGACTTCGAATGTGTTTCTCTGCAGCATCTGGCAGAGCAGTTTGAAACAGCTAAAGAGGACAGATTCCTTCAGAATCCGAATAAAAGTGATCCTACAATGTTATCGCAACTTTTTGACACGGTATGGAATCATCATTTTCTTTCGCCCATCTGAATCTTCTTATTGATCTTGATACTATTGTGATGACACTGTATGGAATTCACCTTATACTATTGTGATGACAACTAAATGATCTTTCTTGAAGGTTCAAATCTGGAAAGGATTCCTTACACACCCCTGCATATAGTTGCTGCAACAATCTACCAGGTAGGTAAAAGCAATTTACCAGTCTTTTGCTCAGTGACATCGATTTATGTACTCAAAAGAGTTGACATTGTTTCTTGCATTCAGTAGGTGCGGGTGAGACACATGTGGTCCAAAATGTAGAAAACCTAGTTACTATTGTGAGGCGAAGGCTACTTCAACAATCCATTAATCTCAATGCTGCCCCAGCAGCTACAGGTGGGTCCCTTCCTGAACAGATCATTGGTCTTCCAACTAACCGGAGTAGCGGATCTTTCCCTGCTGTACCAAATGCCAAGAAAGGTCAATTTCATCAACCTGGACGTTCTTCTACTGATCCTTCACCCCAACATAATCATAATGCATCGAATCCCAATAATCTTCCGATTAATCAAAAGCCTTCATCCGGTGGAACTTCTTGGAATACGTGGAAGTATATTGTTTTGATTGCAAGCGTTTCTGTGTTGCTTATTGTTGCGGTGGCCATGTTATTGGTGTGTCGGAAACGTGCAGTGTCAACTGTTGGTCCTTGGAAGACTGGACTGAGTGGACAGCTGCAGAAAGCATTTGTTACAGGTAATTTCACATTGTGTTCCCCAAGCATTGTATGAATGGCTATAGACAGAGCTGAACAAATGCAAACGAACCATGCAGAAATGTCATAGTGAATACGGAAACAAATGCTGGTTTAGCTGGTTTTCAGCCTAGCTTGACCGAGGCCTTATGCCTGTTTGATTAGCCGAAATAGACATGGATGGGATTGAGACCTCATTTTTCATCATTTGTATGAGAAACTATTGGTGGAGGAATTATAAATTTGTTAGACCACCCATGTCACAAAATAGGGGGTATAGAATATCCTGGGGATGTGGTACTGGTGATCGGATCCCCTCACTAGTAGTTTGGTGGGATTACTCATCCCATGAAGTTAGGTATTCACATAACGAGGCCTGTAAGTAATCTTTAATGAGTAAGTAAAGGTTTGTTTGTGGCCCCAAAAACTATGTGCACAAATATTGAAGTCAAATCCGTCGGAGTGAACATGGAAATTGCAGAAAGTTGCAGCTTTTTGGTGGAACTTTTCAAAATATGCTATTATCATTTCTTGAAATCTCCAAATTGATTTAGTACCATTAGTTTTGCGAGGGGTCCACTCCCATTTTCTTCAGTGGCTGATTGATGTTTTTTGCTAAAAATGAAAGGGGTTCCCAAACTAAACCGACAAGAGCTGGAAAATGCTTGTGAGGATTTCAGCAACATTCTCGATAACCGTGGTGGTTGTATAGTATACAAGGGGATATTATCAAGTGGAGTTGAGATTGCTGTTGCATCAACTGTAATATCTTCTACCAAAGACTGGACAAAACGCTCTGAACTGGCTTACAGGAAGAAGGTCTGCCCCTAATCCATCCATCATGCATTGAGTCTTGTTTCTGCTTCAGACAGTAGTTTTTAAATGATCTATTGGCTCCTCTGTATATTTGAAAGTTTTTAATTTTCTTTATTACTGTAGATTGATACACTCTCAAGAGTAAACCACAAGAACTTTGTTAATCTTATTGGATACTGTGAGGAGGATGAACCTTTTACTAGAATGATGGTGTTTGAGTATGTTCCGAACGGAAGTGTCTTTGAGCATCTTCATGGTAATACTGTTTGACGCTTGAATCTTTAGGCTGTATTTGGATCTTGTATTTCTGAATAAGGAAGGGCAACATGAAAAGCAAACCACAGTAATATGTCTACCTTTTTCACTTAATCTTTCCCTTTCCCGTCTTATATCACTGCACAAATCCTTGATCCAAACGCCGTAGGTTGTTTTGGATCTTGGACTTGTGGAGGGTTTTGTCGAGGGAAAGTATTGTAACAGGGAAAGGCACAATGAACACATCCCTCAAAAACATTTCAATCTTTTCCTCCTCCCTTTTTTCCCCTTTAAAAAATCCCTCCATAAATCCAAGACTCAAACAGTCATTACGTTGGTTGTACCAGTTAATTTGTGGCTTCATTTCTGAATGCAAGTATCTTTTTTCTGTCTTCGTTTCAGTTAAAGAAGTTGAAAATCTTGACTGGAATGCCAGGATGAGGATAGTTATGGGATCTGCATACTGTCTTCAGTACATGCATGACCTGAATCCACCAGTTGCACATTCCAATCTCGTTTCACGTGCTATCTTTGTGACCGATGATAATGCTGCTAAAGTATGCTTCTTTCTGTGCCCCATATTGTATTCCTGTGACTTCTGCCTCAAACCTTTTTGTTCTCGCATACACGCAACCTATTTGTTGACTGCAAGTTTGCTCTGCTTTCTCAGATTGTGGAGATTGATTTCTGGGCGGAGCTTGCTTTAAAATCCAAAATCTCAGGGGAAAATGAATCAGAACATTCTGAGCTGCGTCCCTCTTCTGATCCTGAAACTAATGTGTACAGTTTTGGAGTATTGTTGCTTGAAATCATTTCTGGGAAGTTACCTTACTCCGAAGAACAAGGACCTCTTGTGAGCTGGGTAAGTTTTGAGTCATATAGTGTCATCTATCTTACGCGGACAACTGTATAAAGTATCCGTGTTGGACAATGGACACTTGAGTAAGGGTGCCAGAGTCCGAAAATTTAGTGGGACATTCGCCTTTGAAGCATATGTGTTTGAGTTTACCAAAGAAATGTTAACTCCCTCCATCAGAAAATAGGACTATACTGCATGAAATGCTTTATGACACCTTATCAACTGCATTTACACTAGCAAATGAATCTATATTCAAAGGAATATTAACATTCGCTCCCGAGTCCTTGACATGAAAATTAGACGAACCTGACGCTTTGGCACATATCAGTGATGATGGAATCCATGAAAACATCTCACTACGACTTTGTCTGTGTCAGATGAATCGGTTGGTTGTTCTGTCTATAGTTTCTTGGATAGTTTCACGAAAACAAGCTATTATGATTTTCTCAGGCTGCTGAATATTTGAAGGACAAGCGGAGCATCACCTGCCTGATCGACCCGGTATTGGAGTCGGTCAAAAATAACGAGCTCGACATTATATGGGAGTTAATCCACGATTGTATTCATCAGGACCCGAGGAAGAGACCAACGATGAAACAAGTCACTTCAAGACTCAGAGAAGTGATTGATATCTCACCTGAAGCAGCAACTCCCAGACTGTCTCCCCTCTGGTGGGCCGAACTCGAGATCCTATCTGCTGAGGCATCTTAATTCTCACTAACTTTCTCTAACCGTAAGTCGAGTCCCTCTCTTACTTCAACTGAAACTTTCTGTTTTTAACTTATTAAATATGCTTGTGTCTCTGGTAGTCAATCATGTCGATGCGTTGATTTATTCCATTCAAATTCTTTCACATTTGTTTGCTTATATCAACTCCACAATAACGCAGATGAGTTTCACAAGTCTGAACCTCAAGGATAATTGGTATCCGTATATGTATTTTTACCATATAAGATTGGTATGTAAAAAGGGAAAAAACATCAGAGTGGGATTTGTGTTCGGGGCTGAAGTCCTTATTTTACCATATTATTATTCTTTAGTCTATTGGAGAATGTACACATTCTTTTTCATCATTCATGTTAATCCAGATTATTATGCAGTAGGGTTTATGGTGTAAGTCTGAAATTGTGATTAACCCCCATGTGTCCAAGACTTGAGACTTAGGGATTTGATTCCTCCTAAGATCTCGTGTGTTATCAACTTCATTGGGGCCAGTCCATACGGAGCTTACCTTTGGCTTTAATTGGGCTTTCCGCAAGTGGCGGTGGGATTGGGCGTTCAAGATTAGTCGAGGTATAAGTTGGCTCGGGCACTTAGTTATCCAAAAAAAAAAAAGTCTGAAACTGTGATAGATGTAGACTGTGTGTTTGTTGGAGTAAAAGTTCTAATAAAGTGACATAATATACACAATTAAGTTCGAATATATATTGTTTCACAATCTTTTACTCCATCTTTGCCATAGAACCAATCAATTCATCAATCAACACATACTCTATGCAAATGTAAACTTTGTGCTTCTCAAGCCTCCAAATCCGTATCCTAATTTTCTAGATTTTTTTGTTTTCCCTTAATTTGTTTTTTTGTTTTCCTTTAATTTGTTAAAATGTGGGGAGAAAAAGAGAGGGAGGGAAAGAGAAGGAGAGGGAGAGGGAGGACGTGGCCTGAGAGAGAGAGAGAGAGAGAGAGAGAGAGAGAGAGAGAGAGAGAGAGAGGGGATGAACCATGAATTATCAATCTTTTTTACTTTTTTGGTACGCTTGACA
Source organism: Rhododendron ferrugineum (assembly GCA_025642025.1). Taxonomy (NCBI): domain Eukaryota; kingdom Viridiplantae; phylum Streptophyta; class Magnoliopsida; order Ericales; family Ericaceae; genus Rhododendron; species Rhododendron ferrugineum. The sequence goes on along the minus strand of JAOTQK010000012.1, from coordinate 12,942,607 downwards.
CTTGGGCTCTGTTTGTTTGGTGGTAAAATATTTTTTCCATTTTTTGTTGTTTGGCTAGAAGGAGGAAAATATTTTCAAGGTAAAATATTTTGAACCAACGGGGTGAAATTGTTTCCTCTAATTTTGGCCATAAGTCATTTTTTGCATTTCACCTCCAATGGTTTCACATTTTCCAAAATCACGTATTCCATTCTCTTCTTCTCCCAAATCATATTAGATCCAAAATAAGAGAGAGAGAGAGAGAGAGAGAGAGAGAGAGGTTACTCAATTAGTAATATATTTCTAAATCAGTAATATGTCATTGTTTTGGAAAATATTTTTCCTGTGCCAACCAACACCGGAAATAAAAGTTTAAAGTTTATTTTTTGAAAAAGTATTTTACATCGAAACAAACGGAGACTTAAGTAAAAACAAAAGGTTAGTAAAAATGAAAAAAAATTGCCAACACTTGATTTTTTTTAACTTTTTCTTAATTTTGTTTTGTTTTTATTGAATTTTTATAAAAAAATTCCTTGTTAGACAGAGCTATATTAGATACTAGCGTTGTCCTTGTGTGATGCACAAAACAATACAAAGGCTGACTTTGACAATTTTCCGTTATACCGTGCACCGGAGGCTAGCAATGTGCCAGTTCGATGCACGGAACGGGATAAAAAAAAGTATTGTCCCGTATATTGAACATGTACAATGTTAGCATCTAGTGCACGGGACAACGAAAAAATGTCGAATTCAATTTTTGTGTTCTTCCGTGCATCGGACAGGAACAACGCTAGTGTTGGTATAACCTTATGTGGGTTCCTACTACTTAGTTTGCGTGCATCAAAGTGCACGATAAAATCTATTTCCCCAATTGCCAAAGCTCTGATTTTAATCTTATTTTCTAGCATTGCCCACCATATATTTAGCAGAATTTTGTTGGGGGGGAGGAGTATGAATCATACACTAACGAATTTATTGAAATCAATAAAATCTATTTCCCCAATGGTGTATGAAACTCACAAGAAAGAATTGAACAAACACACTCACGAATTTATTGATTTCACTCAAATATGAAAAATACGAAAAAGGAGGAAATTTTCTATTTCTTTCTCTCTAATTCTCTTTTACTCCACTCATACTTTTACAATACAGATTACAACATATATATATATATATATATATCGGTATAGGTAGAACAATAAGAAAAAAAGAAAGATGAGATACTCTCTTTTATTTTGCAAATCCCAAAATATATCACGGAAAGCTCCAAAGTCAAAAAAAAATTATCTTAACAATTAGAAAAACACAACCGTATAATCAATGCTTAGAGCGCAATCGCAAGATGTGTCTCAATGAAGAGATAAAATCTAGGTAAAAGAAACTATATTACTACTAACAAAGACATGAGGCCATCTCCAATAATAGAGTTAAAATCTTGTTATATGACACAAAAGTGTAAAAAATGAAAAGAAAAGAAAATCGGGGCTGTTCAAGGGACACCTAAAAAAACACCCCAAATCTCAATCTCATAGTTCCCGATCAAATTTTTATGATCTTAACCATTCAATGTGTGCAGAATGTGATTTTAAGGGTGCTCGCAAGAAATTAGCAAAACATATGATGTAACGACCCTGATTTTTGGTAAATAAAAATTTCGTTAAATATTTGAATTTTATTTTAAATACTTGGATTTCATTAAAATTCCTTTTTAATATCCAAAAATCCGTCGTTACTAAATTCGAGACTTATAAAATTAGATTTTCACCATACCAGGCAAATCTAGTCATTCCCTAAAGACAAGCGGAGTTATTTACCATGCGCATAAAACTTATTTTTGAATTACATTTCTTGGTTGAAAATCTTACTTAGTAAGTTTAATTCATTCTTGACTGTCTAGTTAGTAAAGTCAATTACTTTACCATAACTAGTTTGTCCTAGTTAAACCGGGTGGACTTTATGAACCTTCCTACAAACCTAGTTAAACCTTTTGAACCCATGTATATATCCATTGGGTAATAGAAACTAGGAAAACTATTGTCCATTGGATAATAGCATGACTTGACTACCCATCATTGTACTTTAGA
>JAOTQK010000012.1:12920450-12940444 GCA_025642025.1 Rhododendron ferrugineum | reverse complement strand
TGAGCATGTGTAATTGTCTATATGCCTTTTTGTTATAAAGTTAAGGGTTAGTGGGTATGGTTTGTTCTATTGAGCTTTTGTAGCTCATGGTGTTACCTTTGGTGACCCTGACATATTATACTGGTGGCGACTCTGGTATAATGTGTCAGACTTTGTAGATGAACATGGTGAGCTGTACACTTTGGAGGCATTCGGAGCCAAGGAGCTGGCTAGGATAGAGGAGCAAGCGGAGCTGTAGATAGGAACCCTAGTTTCCTTCCTCTTGTGTAATAAAAGTACTGTTGTGAGAATTATGATGTAATAATGAGCTAGACTCCATTTAGATTTTCAATGAAGTTGCTTATTTAACGTACCTGAAATTGGAGGCGTTACATATGACTAGGAAGTGCTTATTTTGAGCAGTTTTTAATTGAACCGTTCATTAAATCTAAACTAAAAACTGTTTAGATCAAGCCTTTTCCAGTCTTTTTTTTTGCTAACTTCTCGCGGGTACCTTTAAAATCACGTTCTGATCACATTGAGCGGCTCGGATCAGCAAAATTTGATCGGAAACTATGAGGTGATTTTTTAGGTGTCTAATTAGTTGTCCCCGGAACTACCCCGAAAGAAAATACTAGTACATAGAGTATTTATTTCCATTGAGTCATTGACAAATTCATAGCGTTAAAAGATCTTTTCCTTGGCCTGCTTGGATGCAGGTAAAAAATCGGGGGTAAAAAATATGAAGGGGGATAAGATAGTAGGGTATATTAATTTGATGGGTCGGCTCATCGATGGATGTTTATGGAGGGAGGATAAAATAATATGTGGTTTGGATGAGGTATTAAATAGGGGGATAAAATTTGACTTTGTTTGGTTGATTTATAGAATGGGGGATAAGAAGGGGTGGATGATGGAAAAAGCTGTCAAATGACTATTTTGCCCATGTGTAGTGTTAAATTTGATTATGTATTAATATAAGTATATAAATTCAAAAATCAATATATTTAATCAATTTTGGACAGTTAGAAGTATAAATTAATAAATTAATTAAAAATGTCTATTCTAAAAAATTTATATTAAAAAATGTTTTTTTAATTAATGGTTCGTATTTATCATTTTTTTGATAAAATAAATTCATTTTGATTTATGATGTTAGAACGTAATGTCGGAACGTCTTCATTTAAATAAATGTTACAATTTGTCTCCGTTCATAACGTGTTAACTTTACATAATCTTGAAACGTACAACTTCATTCGGAATCGAAAACAAGTGCCAACAAAATACAACCTACAAAACCTAACAAAAAAATTACAACAAACGCCTTAATTTTGATTTGATGTTCAACTCCCAATGCACTTGCGGATGTCAAACTTTTGCCTTGCAACTCTGTGAGTCGGTATCTCTCCTCATGAAACTTTAGCAATGCTTCTTCGGCTTTGTCGAATGTCTTGTACCTTTTCGTCATGCTTCTTGAGTATCCATAAATTTGGAGTTAAGCTTCTTCCCAAGATGTATAGATGCCCGGATTGTGCCCAATGAAAACCACCCAATACAGGTCTTTTTTTTTCACTTGTCATTAAATAATCTATTCCAAAACAACATTCTAAGTCACCAAAAAAAATGGAACAAAAGACTATCGATATGAGCCCTGTAATGGGGCTCAGATTTGTAGACAACATTTTGAAGGCACTAGGCTGCAAAATGACCCTCACAAGTTGCCCCGCCTAAATCCTCAACGTGTCTTGTAAAATTTTCATCATAGCCACACACACACACACACACACATACACCTTGAAGCACCAGCAATCACCAAAACCCCTATGTTAGCATGCTAAAACTGCAGGTTTTGGTTCATTTATACATGCAGGTTTTGGCCTCTGTTTGTGTAACTGCATGTGTTAGCCTCTGTTTGTGGCTAAACATCCCAATATATGTCATCTGTCCATTTGGCTCAGAAACGTTTCATCATAGCCACCCAAAAACCTGAACCAAAACCTCTAGTTTGAAACCACAAATGCAACTGTAGCCAACTGGTTTATACATGCAGGTTTTGCTTATGTTTATACCTTCAGTTTTAACCCACAAATGCAGCCACAAACACAACCAAATCCTATAGTTTTTTCCCACAAACTCAGCCCGAAATCTTGGCACAAAATCCAACTATAACCTGCATGTATAACCATAACCAAAACCTGCACTTTTCAACCAACAAACATACCAGAAAATGCAGTTTTAAACCCAACCAACATAGGCCAAAACTTGGCACAAAACACAACCATAACCTGCATGTATAAGCATAAGCAAAACCTGCACTTTTAACCCACAAACAGAGGCCAAACCTGGGCATTCAACCACAAACAGATGTAAAAACTGCAGCATAAACAGAACCAGAACCTGCATGTATAAACCAATAGCCAAAAACTGCAGACAGAAACCCACAACGTGTGCTTTGATCATCTTGATTCTGACCAAACACATGATGAAACCACTAATCAAACGCACAAACGCACACAGACAGAGCTGTTTCCATTTTTCAGCCATGCGAACCAAATCGCGTACACACACACAAACAGATCTGACAAACCCTAGATCGCGTGATGAAGATGAGGGCGTGAGAAATCCTGCATTGCGAATTGAAGCCATACCTGAGTTCGCAGAATCACAAATCGACCAAATCGCCACCAAAACCCTCTTTTCCACAGACCATAAATGGGTGGCAACAGAAATGGTAAAACGACGAGGCCTGGGGATGGGGAAAGGGGATAACGAAGGGTATCTTCGTCCACAAAACACCCCTCTACAACCGGATTATTTTTGGGGACCTCAAGAGGAACTCAAATCTAAGACCGGAGAAACCCTAGACCTCACCAAAATGATGAGGGGGTAAAAGATAAGAGAGGAACGAATTTGAGATGCCAAACGGGAGAAAAGGGGTGGACCCCTCTCCATATACCCTCTCTTATTTTTCCCCTCCTCTTATAACTCCATCCAAGCAGCCCCTTAATGGGGTTAAAGAGCATCTCGAGCTGTGTACTAGTAGTAAAGTACCTTTGCATTATTTTTAGCAGACAAAAGTGCAATTTATTCAGATTTGCTGCGAGCTGACTCACCATTCACCAATGCGCAGTATTCATAGTGAACTTCGAAAGGGTATTATAAAATTTAAAAATGTAGACCAAAATTGAAAAAAATTGTGTAAGACAATGAAAAAGACCCAAACAATTAGTTTATAAAAAAAATCCAGGGAAAACAACGATGATGTTCGTGAAAAAAAAAAATACGATGTTTTTTTTTGATAACCGGATGTCCGGACAAGTTTGTTTGCATCTCGACTAATTCCAGGGCACTGAAGGTAACGATCGGACATAACCCTCAGTTGCCCCGGATTGGTACCTTGGGGCCACTGGGGGTTATGTTCGGTCGTTACCTTCAGAGCCCCGAAATTAATCGAGGTGCAAGTAAAATGACCTAGACATTCGGTTATAAAAAAAGAAAGAAAGAACGAATCACTTGGTACGATGATGTTGGATCCACTTGGTAAATGAATCACTTTAGCAAAAGAGATATTTATAGCCAGCAAAACTCCGTTTTTTAAAGGCTCATCTGGCCCTCATGAACCAACCCCCTCTGTAGCTGATGGTATAGAAGAACTTGATATATACTGGAGTAGTTCAAATTCTGTTCCCTCTTTCTTTTCCAGATCAAAACCCTTTCCCTTGTTTAATTACTACTGGAAGCCCAACTAAAACCCACTTCCCACTATCTCCTTAATTTTCTAGGACTATAGGATTGCATTTACTAGACTAGACTAGACTACACTTTTTGTTCATTTTTTTGTTTTCCCCTTATCTGGACAACACTGGGGCGGTTATGTTTACTACTTGTTTCTCTCTCGGATTGAGTAACTTTTCCTTTTTCTTTCTGAGAATATTGGGGATTCCTGTCTTCCTTCAACGCCTTGGAGGAAATGACTAGGAGTTATTAATTTCTTTCTCTCAAAACTTAAATTGCTACTACTTTATCTTGCTAACAATTATATGCCTTATTTTGCTTATTATTTTTAGTTGATTATTCTTTTTTATCTTTTTGATAAAAAAAATAGTGTTAGTAAAGTTCTATTTTGTTCAATTATAATTGGTAGAGAAGTGCTATATATTCTTTAAATTGTGATTCTTCATAAATATAATTTATCTGGTGATCAAGCTGGAAACCAAACTTTGATACCAAAAGGGGGACCTAATATTAGATTGCTAAGAATTGTAGGGTTTTTATACTATTTAATATAAAAAAATTGTGCTTGGGATTCAAGTTTGAATTTTGGCATTTTTGCAAAGGACTTAATTGACACATGTTTGAATACTTCAATGACTAAATCAACTCAAATAAAAATTTGAGAACTAAATTTAAACTTGAGTAATTATTTGAGGACTAAATTGACTCCGTTAAAACTTTAAGGACCAAATTGAAACCTACTTATAATTACTACATAAATTAAATAGTAGATAAGCCAAATTTTTTGTTCTTCTCTTCCCGCACCTCGTGCAATACTAAGTACCACTGACATTGTCTCCAAAATTTATTTCGTGTTAGTAGAGTTATATTCTTTTTAACATTAAATTTATAATTTGGAGAATATTATTCTAATTTTTTTTCCTGAAATAGGTTATGCTTGAAAAAAAATCATATATATGAACATAGGGGAGAGAAAAAAAAATAAAGAAGAGAGAAAATCATCCACTCTAAGGCCGTGATGGAAAAGATGGGTCTAAGATGTTGGAGTCATATGGTCAGGCTAAGACTGTGGGAAAATTGATGGTGTGTGAGAAGAGAATAGAAAATAAATCTTGTAGATTTTTGGAAAGGAATACTAAATTAAGGTGTTTATATTGAGAAAATTGTGCATTTAGGTGCTCCAATTATTTGCAATGGACTTCCTAAAATCCCCTAGAATGCTGCTTCATTTGACAGACAAAGCCAATGTTGTCTCTGTTGAGACCTAATAAACACAAATACCAAACGTGTAGGACTAAAATGTCGACAATTGGTACATTAGGGGCCAAAATGGCACTTGCATTATACATTAGGGATCAAAATTGAAAGTACATTGTTCTTTGATGAGTTATATACCTAAAAAAATCCCTGCATTTAACGGACAAAGCAAACGGTGTCTGGGACGAGGGCCTATTTAACCGTGTCTGGTAGTGATAATGCCAAAACTGTTTTTGTTGGTGCCAAAACTCTAATGCATAAAAGTCTTGTATTCTGCACATGGTACAAGCCTTTTGTGCACCAGAGTTTTGGCACCAACAAAAACAATTTTGACATTATCATTTCCCAATCTTCTAAACATCAACGACTAAATGTGTACAATTAGTACATTAGGGGCCAAAAAGGCTCTCGGCTGGTACATTAAGGACCAAAACCATTAAGATAATATCCAACAACTTTGGATTTTGCAAAGTAATTTTGAAATCCTGATTTTAATTAACCTGTTAGTCCTCAAGTGATCACCAACTAAACAATCAATTTGCTTATATGTCATAGCTAAAGATATTTCATATGGTGTTTGCTCAATCTGGTATTTTATTTTCTAAATGTGACAAATAACGCCAACATCCTAGTATTTTACTAAGGTCTAAGAGTGGCAAATAACACCAACGCCCTGGAATTATTAATTCAAAATAAATTGCAGCCCAGTCATGAAATGTGTATAAATGGCTCAATGTATTGCATTATGGTTGGAGTTAGAATTTTTTGTGGGAAAAGGAAATAAAAGGATGTGAAGTTACTTAGGTACGTATAGTTGTTTTTTATGATACCAACCTTGTCAAAAATTCATTCGGAATGACAAAAACATACCCATTTTCCTCAACCAAATCAAACCGAATACAAATAAACCTTATTAATTAATTTGGACCTGATTCTCTTTTCACATGTTTTATATTTCCTTTTTTCAGGATCGAACATTCGTATGTAAATTTATTTGGAAACACACTAACCACCCAACAGAGTTAAATCAATTTGTTATACTTACTCACATTATAGAATCAACTTTTAAGGTGGATGGGTAGGGTAGGGTATGGTTAACTTATTATAAACCTATAAATCTTAGATGTCATTCTCTTTTGGAGGTTTGGTTTTGGACTGGTATGGGGTTAGGTGAAGTCATTAACCAACCATTACCTTACCCTCCAGAACCATTCAAACATATTTTTTTTTTAATTTATTTGACAACCAAAAGGAAAGAAATACAAAGAAAATTATAAAGGTGATCAAGAACATGCATGTGATGGGGCAGGTTAGCTAGATAAGCATGTAAAGATGTTATAGTGCATGTTGATTAAGTTGCGAACTAGCTTCCAAATCCATTGGAAGATGCATATTAAAATTACCTGGGGCATGCATCTAGTAGAATATTTCAAAACAAGGGGAGCCAGGGCCACCCCACCCCAACGAATGGCTCCATCTCTGGAGGGTGGGTTCCTGGCACGAGATTTGAGAACGGGAGCAAAAAATCCTAACACAAAATTGTGTGACCTAGGTGCTAAGAAGGATTGAGAGAAGAGTACTCAACGTCAAGTGAAACCTCCTACACTTCATGGTTGCGTGTGAGACATGGTTTGAATGAATCTTTTATTAGCTATTGTAAGGAGATTTTAGTGTAAGCCTAAAGGCTTCTTAACCAAGTGGCTGATAAGTCCCCTTAACATGTGTCACCTATCGATTGGCTGAAATCTTTCAATTGCAAATTGTATTTTCTCCTTCCCCCATCTCATCCTACCCATTGAACAAAAAATTCAAAATTCGAGTGTTTGAAGAAAAGAAAAAAAAAACTTTCAATTAAGCTTCAATTTAAAAAAACTTGTATGCTCTTTCCGTGTAGTTCCTTCATAATTTGTTAAAAGTAGCAACAAAAAAAATACTAACCAGAGCAAGAGCTAAAAGTCCATTCCGAATTGTGAAAAGGATTTGCATAAAAAAGAGGGCCTTATTATCAAAAAGATTGTTTCCGTGGGGAAAATACATTTTAAGAACTAGAACCGATTGACTGGAACTTGTCTATGGTAGACGCGTGTACAGATTCAATCAAAATGTTCTTTATCTATTTCGAATATGCGGGATGAGAGGACTATATAAATAGTCGATGATTAAATACGACGAAATTCTGAACAAATTCATGAGAAGAAAAATCAGAAATTCCCAAACTTTTGGAGGTAGCAAAGTCGTCCATGCGGAACTCAATTACCCACTAAATGGGCCCTTGGCTAGGATTCCACGACTTAGCATATATAGTCAAGGTTTTCTGCGAAATTGTGACATGATTGTCAATTTGTGCTTAGACTCTTGTTGGGTGTGTGAATATTCCTCTCTCCACATTGCTCCTACCTCTCATCAATATTGAGTTAGACTAGACACCACACATGAGCTTCAAAGAGTGAGAAGAAATATATGCTCGCTGTCAATCATGGAAATAGAGAATCAAGTAGCTAGCATGTGATCATGATGATTAGTTAGTTAATTGTGATTTGTTTATCTAATCTTTCTAGTACAGTAGATGACTATTTGTCTCACCGCTGATGCTAGCTAATTGAGTAATTATTGGTATAAAGTGTTTGAACTTTCTTCATGAAGGAATGTTTGCAGTCTACTTTGTAGAATGTGGACATCACTTGATTTCACTAAAATGAAGATACAATGGCCGCTACCATGTTACACATTTTAATAATAGGAGATAGTGGGTGTTCACGGAAAATTCTAAGAGCAGTTTTTGGTATTTTGGCTTTTAAAAAGCTGTTGTGATTGTATGTCATAAATTCTTATCAAAGTCTTCTATGAATCTACGGATTCCTAGAAGCTGAAATAGAAAATAAAATAAAATTCCAGATAAGCTAGTTTCGAAGTGCTTTTCGGATCATATTTTGAGTTCTAAGCACTCCGGAAGATGATTTTCAGCTTTTTGCGTCAATAGTACCAGTGTTATATTAGAAGACATGAACTTCAAAGCATCTCTGCACTCTATTTTTAACTTTTACCGTCTCACAAAAGGAGTGAGGTAGGCAAAAAAGAGCCCCAAGGGTTATAACAATAAGCCACTTTGGCTTCTTTTGTCAAAATAGGCCTTAAGTCCCGTTGATTGGTGGGTTTATTCTCCATACAATTGAGTACCAGTGATCAATTTTTGGGATCAGGTGCAAGAATGTTGTTTCCTGTTATTTCTCTAGTCTTGACGTACGTGGATGGCCTACCTTTGTGGGTAAGAAATTTGTCGAGATGCGCCTAAGTTGACCTGGACAGCCCCTTACCGTCAAGGGAAAAAAACAAGAGATTTGCAAAATAGTGAAGTACGTCAATCATTTGTCTTCTCTTTTATGAAAGTAACTAAATGCCTAGTTGGGAATATCATGTGTATTTTAATACTCCTCATATATTGATTGAGGTGAGTATTTTTGAAATTTCGCATGCTGTGCCCCATGATAGATAGTTAAATACAATACAAATACCTGCAGGGTCAACTTAAAATTTTCGAAACAAACAGGGTGCTAATAGAGTCAAACCACATGTTCAACTAAAATGCATGACAAGTGTAATTCAAGTGAGGTAAAAAAGTCTTCATCTACTTTTTTTTACCTAAATAACTCACACTGGATGACTTACCAAAAAATAAAAAACTCACACTGGATGTGTGATTAACTGATAAGTAGAAGAGAGAACCTTTTTCTCTGTTTTTCATGGTAAAGGGAAGGAAACATTTACCCTTTGGAACTTGGCTTTTCTGCAGTCGGTCGGGGCAATTTGTGGGTTCCTTTTGGATCTTCAAAATGATTGGAATTGTTCACTATTTAGAAATTGTTGACATAATTGATCGATCATACCAACAATCATGTTGATGAGAGTTGGGTAGATATGATTTCGGAATGTATTTTCCTGAGATAAAAGGGTTTAGATCTAATGTGTCAATTTTTGATTTTATATTAGACAAGTGCATGAAGAAATCATAATAACCAAATCCCGATCAACATGATTTTTGACATGGTTTATGGACTCAATGAGGTTTAAAATGCGAGCGATCTCAATCAAAATTATTTGGATCCGGAAATTATCGAAAAATTATCACAACTTGAGAGTGCAGTCCCGATCCGGGAACCGCAGAAAAGCTTACTCCTTATTCTTTCATTCGAATCATATAGTATGCCAGTAGAGCAGGGGATTAAATTGCAGTAAATGTATAGGACATATAAACCCAAACTAAAATTCCACGTACACACCTAAAAAAGCACTCATACACAAAATATGCAACCAAAAATGTGTTGCTTAAGAGAGGGGAAAATAAACAAGAGACTTAATCATTTGGTCTCCATTTCATCAAGGTAAAATTAATTGATCCATCCCAACTACGAGAGAGCTACTGTGAAATAAGTAACAAATTAAAGACTAGAAACAAAATCGCGTATAATATATTAGACTAAATGTTTTTTTGTCATGACGTTACCACATCAACACGTCCTATTTTACAAGGAGAAACTTTTTTGTATAACCGGTATACCAAACTCTTGGTATCCCCCTTCACAAACAATGTGACACGTGGCAATTGTAATTTATGAGGACTTGAACTGTAATTTATTCCGGGGCCTTGTTAAGCAAAAGTAAACGACATCGTTCCTCCTGTTTTGAATTATGTGCTCCAATTTTTGGGACTCTATTGAGCAGAAACTTGATTATGACACCTTTAGTAACAAAATTTAATTATGATCCTCTAGAATAAAATGATCAAAATAATAAGATCTTCACACCGGTTCAAACGGATTAAAAATTGGAGCACTTAATTTTTTTTATAGTACTATATAAACAGTCCAAAAAAAATTACGTGCTCCAATTTTCAATCTGTTTGAACCGGTGTGAAGATATTATTTTGATTATATTATTCTACAGGGTCATAATTTAATTTTGTCTCTAGTTCTCTCGTAATTAAGTATCTACTCTTTATATTTGGAACCCTATGGAGTAAAAACTTGATTATGAAAGCCCTAAAATCCAAATTTAATTATGACCCTTTAGAATAATAAGATCTTCGTACCGGTTCAAATGGATTGAAAATTGGAGCACTTAGTTTTCTAAATATATTTTTCAATACTATATAGTATATACACAGTATAAAAAAATTATGTGCTTTAATTTTCAATCCGTTTAATTAACCAATGCGAAGATCTTATTATTTTGATCATATTATTTTAAAGAGTCATAGTTAAATTTTATCTTTAAAACTCTCATAATTATGTTTCTGCTCTATAGGATCCTAAAATTGGAGCACATAATTCAGATGCGAAAACGACAACAAGGGACAACAGGAGACAAAACGGGGTGCTCTTCAATGGGACAGCAGGAGACAAAAACGACGTCATTTAGTTTTGCACAACAAAGCTCCCAGAATAAATTACAGGATGCATTTGTGAAGAGGGGATAGTAAGAGTTTGGTATACCGGTTATACAAAAAAAGTTTCTCTTTTACAAGTTACTATTCCCTCCGTCCTTGAATAAGTGTCTGACGCGCAAACCTAGGCTTTCAAAAAGATGCATTTGCTTCGTTAAAAAAATGAAAAAAAATTCACAAATCATTAGATAGCAATGAGTTCTATTAGATTGCAAAAAAAATATTAAATTTATTAATGAAAAACATGCATATTTTGTAAGGTCTATTTTTGCATGCCGGACACTTATTTATGGACGGAGGGAGTATTGTATTGTACTATAACATTGTTACAAAAGTGATGCAAATTGTGTGTGGCCTTCCAAAATTTGTACCGAGGAGAACCACTGCCCTAAATCAAGGGATCTTATAGTCCATCCATGCATGGTACTCCTCTAAAGTTTTATTCTGTGGAACTCACAAATACCAACACGTGAACGAGTCTATCCCATGTGTCATATCCCTCCATACTATTCCAAAGCATGAGTTTACTTACCTATTGATATTCGCTCTTGTGAATTTTTCTTCTTACGTATCTTACATATGGACGATTCAAAATATTCTTGTGGTGTAGAAATAAATGAAACTTTCCATTTTTGAAAAGTATGCAGAGATGGGATATAACTAAAGAGGAGCTGATCCCCTACATCAACCCACAAAGAGTCTTGAAGGTAGTGGCGGAGCTAAAATTTTGCCTTGAGGGGACCGAATTACTAAATAGAATTTTTTGTAAGTAAACTTTTAAAAATGAGATTTAATACGTTTGTGCCATGATATCGTATTAGAATTTAGTAGAGTTGTGGTGATGGACTCGCCTTTCCAAACAGTATCTATAGCTCTAACAGAACAATCCCACATCGAATGCAAATCCGGAATCCCTATAGTAATGTTTAATGGAAGTTGCTACACTGGTTGTTCCTCCCTAACTTTTTGGCTCGGCGAATTCGGTGGTCTATTAAAATTTCCATTCATTTTTTCGCACGAAGCTGAATCATAAGCCACGCATCACTATCAAAGTCTTAACAAGTGGGACCCATGCAGTCTTCCCATCGAAGCCCGATCAGGAGACAAAAGCTTATCAACTTCTTCACTTCATAATACTGTACTGCCATTTGTACTTTAGACACGTTGATCTTTTTTGGGGAAATAAGTATTCTTTCCGTCTCAATTTAAATATTTTTTACGGGTTTTTTTTTGTGTATTTTCTAATTCTAAATATATATTTCTACATAATATTTTTTTAATTTCCTTACACCAAATTAAATTACTTAATGAGCATTTTAATTTGGTGTAAGAAAATAAAAATAATAATATATAGAACCGTATTTTTTGAGGTTTTAAAAATGCATGAAAAATTGTAAGGGACATTTAAATTTGGACGGAGGGAGTATTAATTTTTCTGTTCAACTGTTGAGTTCCGCTAATTTTTTTAGACTTTTTCTTATTTTGTCCTTATTAAATATTTTTTGCTTTTGTTAGTTTTACCCCTCATTTTTTTAGAGACGAATTAGAAAAGTAAAGAATTATAAATTTTACTGAAATATTTTTGAAAAAATCGAAGATTAAAAGTCAATAATTTTTTTACTTTTCTAACTCGTTTTGATGAAATGAATCCAAAAATTAAAAAAAATGAGACGAAAACTAACAAACGCGAAAAAAAAAAATTGATAAGGACAAAACAAGAAAAAAGCCTAAAAGTGCAAAAAGTGCTTAGTAGAGGAACGCCAAGTTGAATTTTCCTTACTTGTCCAAATTCTTTGAACGTCGGAAATTATAAGTAAAAATAACCAAAATCATAGAGTTCTCTACTAATGTTATTTGAAGTACAACGTGTTTTTAAAATTGGCTTTATGTTTTATTTATTTTGACGACTCCTTTAGTCGAGGTGAATTAAAAAGTAAATGATAAATAAAAAGCTAAATAAAAATGCATGAACTCTTGCAATTATCAGTAATTTTCTTAGTTGATCAAAAAAAATATCAATAATTTTCTTAAACAAACTTTTTAACAACCCAAACATATGACCTAATCCAATATAATTTCTCAATTCCCCTGGCTTTGTCTTATCGGGTTCTCAATCCCTTTAAACCCTTTTCTCTTTCCCCTGCATTGTTGACGCCCCAAAGTTCCCGCAGCTCTCTCTCTCTCTCTCTCTCTCTCTCTCACTCTCTCTCATGGGAGCCAAACCCACTGCAACCCACTGAAATCCCCAATTTACGAGATGAAAATCATCCTCAAATTCATCCCCTTCATACTCCTCTTTTCCCTGGTAGACTCCTCATGCAACAGCGGAGACCAACAACTGGTTTCAAACGCCTTCAGCTTCGTTTCAGGCTTCAACTCCACTTGGCTCAACCCCACCAATCGCTCCTGCCCAAACCCACCAATTACACACATCAACCTCTCATCAAGAAACCTCAACGGCATCATCTCATGGAAATTCCTCAGAAACATCTCCCAATTACAAAAAATTGACCTCTCCAATAACTCCCTCCAGGGCTCAATTCCAGGCTGGTTTTGGTCAATTTCAACCTTAGTTGATCTCAATCTGTCGAAAAATCGGTTCGGCGGGTCGATCGGTTTCGAACCCAGTTCAGATTCGGGTCCGGTTTCATCAATTCGGGCGATGAATTTGTCGAACAATAGGTTCACCAACCTGGCTCGTCTCTCTGCTTTTTCAAACCTCTCTGTTCTTGACCTTTCGAATAACGATTTAACGGTCTTGCCTTTTGGGCTCACCAACTTAACCAATCTCCAATATCTTGATCTCTCTAGTTGTAAAATTGCAAACAATTCAAAACCCATTTCTAGTCTCCACTCATTAAGTTACTTAGACTTGTCGAGTAACAAAATGACCGGTGATTTTCCCTCTGATTTTCCTCCCCTGTTTCGTATCAAATTCTTGAATATTTCATTCAATAACTTCTCAGGTAAAATTGCCCCGGACCAGGTCCAAAAATTTGGTAATTCAGCATTTATTCATGCTGGAAATTTCAAAAAAAAAATCCCAAATAAGTCTCATCCAATAATCCCTCCAAAAATACCCATCAAGAACCAAAAACCCAAATCGATAAAAATGAAACAATCTGTAGTTCTACCCTTATCAATTGCTTCATCAATCTTTGTTTTGGGAATTTTTGTGTCAATTTATTGCATTTACAGGAGGAGAGAGAAAGTGAGGAGGAAGAACAAATGGGCAATCTCCCAACCCATTGGTCAATTCCCATTCAAACTGGAAAAGTCCGGCCCGTTTTCATTCGAAACCGGGTCGGGCACTTCATGGGTGGCAGACATAAAGGAGCCATCATCGGCTCCAGTAGTGATGTTCGAGAAGCCGTTGATGAAACTCACGTTCAAGGACTTGATTGCTGCCACGTCACACTTCGGTAAGGAGAGTTTATTGGCTGAGGGCAGGTGTGGGCCCGTTTACAGGGCTGTGCTTACAGGAGACCTCCACGTGGCAATCAAGGTGCTTGAGAATGCCAGAGCCGTTGATTTTGATGAAGCTGTGGCCTTGTTTGAGGATTTGGGTAGGCTTAGGCACCCCAATCTGCTGCCTATTTCTGGCTACTGCATTGCAGGTAATTGCACTCAATAATATTGCCTTTTTTTTTTATAACCTGATATCCGGATTATCTTTTGTGCATCTCGATTGATTCCGAGACCCTGAAGTTAGCGACTAGGCAAACACTTCATTGCCCGAAGGTTTGGAATGTTCCACCTCGGTAGAATTCGAACATGGATGCAAACACATGGAGGACAACACTTATTAGCTTTATCATACACACTTGGCCAAACCCCTTGGGTCAAACTATGTTTTTTGGGTAATAACCGGATGTTCGGATCAACTTGCGTGCAACTTAACTAATTCTCGGGCCTTGAGCTAACAACCGAGTGAACTTTCAGTGGTCCCGAGGTTTAGAATACTTGGCCTTCATGGAATTCGAACTTACAACCTCTTAGAGAGCAAGCTCTTTAGTTGTTTTTCATGTCCACCTCGCCAATCCCTTCGAGCTGTTGATGATGTTGTTCTGTTGTTTTGGAGAAATTTTTGGGTACCAGGTGGATATCACGTGGCCGTGCCCTTGTGGTGCCCGAGCAGCCCATCTGGACAGTCCAAAAGTGTGTTGGACGGTTCAGATTGAAACTCTCTATCTCCTCTCACCCCACCACTCTCTCTCCTCTTTCTCTCTCCAAATCCAAACCATCCAAAATTGAAATGAACAACCCGGATGTGCCAAAACGGACACCAGGTGATACTCACCATGCAGCGAAAAGTTTCGTTGTTTTGGATTTGGTAGATATTTGACTTGCAATATTAATGGGCGTTCACATGACCTGTTTAATGCTGTGAGGTGTCCTACTCCTTAGTACTGTACGGTCGTCACGTAAATCTACCACCAGGTGTGGACTGTGGAGTATTTGTGTTATACTAGTAGTACTTGGTATTCCGTGATTATTTGGATGGCACTAGCTCAATTTTAACACGTGAAACCCCTATCAAAATGGGAATGAATTGGAATGTGAGTGTTGATTGGGTGATAATAGAGGCAATATTTAAACCATTTGTACACTCCACTTGAAGTTGAGTTTGCCAATCTTTTTTTTTTTTTCTTGCTAATTAGATGTTTGGACAGCTTTAGCTTTACGCATACATCGACTCAATCTCGTGTTCTAAAGTTAACAATCACACAAATTTCTAGTGCCTCCAAGATTTGTAATATTTGGCCTTCGTGAAATTTGACATTGCTATCTCTTGAGGGCGAGCTCTTCAGTTCCTGTCTCATGCCACTCGGTGATTGTGTCAAGCTGGTTAAGAACTTGTTCGATAATTTTTTTGGTTTCATAAACTATCGAACAAGTTTTTTGAAACGTGGGTTGCAAATATTCCTGCCCTGCCCTGCCCAACTCCCTTCGATCCAGGATAAAAAATAATAATAATTCCTTCGGTCGTTCTAAGCAGATACAGTAGATAAACAAGTTGAGCTTGATGCTTGATGATGCATTTCTAGATTGGACTGGAATTTGGGGGAATATGAGCCAATTACCTAGACTGACCAATAATTTATCCATGTTTCTTCGGCCCATCCATTTAGATACGTTACAAAAGTCTAGCTGTTTAATCTGGCAAACAAATAAAATAATTTGATGATGATAGAAATTGCCCCCATGCAAAAAAATAAAAGCATAATTTGATGGTGAATAACTTATTTAATTGGTCCAATGGCGAACTCTTTTACGTGTGAAGGTTATGCTGACAAGTTCAATGTCCATAGCATGTGTTAGGGTAGATACGGTCGATATCGTTGCGTAAAATAACAAATATAATGCTGCAGGTTCAACTTAAGTTGATCTTGACAACCAATTAATTTCAATTTGGCTATAGTATTAAAGATGCTAGCTCATGGCTTTCTTGTTTGATAGAATATATATAGATCACTGGAGTAGTTGTTACAAGGAACACCCAAAATTTTGATTGCTCCACTAAAATATTCATTGTACGTTTTACAAATCTTTTCACCATTTCATGCATATTGAGCCAATTTGTTTACATTTCCTTTATGTGACAGGTAAAGAGAAGCTGGTATTGTATGAGTTCATGGCCAACGGTGACTTACACCGATGGCTCCACGAACTCCCAACTGGGGCCCCCAACGTGGAAGACTGGAGCACTGACATGTGGGAGCATCACGATGAAGAAGATGGACCCCACATGTTGTCGCCAGAAAAGATGGAATGGTGCACGCGCCACCGCATCGCGGTTGGGATTGCCCGTGGACTTGCCTACCTCCACCACGCGCAGTCAAAGCCCGTGATTCACGGCCATTTGGTTCCCTCCAACATTTTGCTCGCCGATGACTTTGAGCCCCGGATTGCCGATTTTGGACTGAGTCGGGACCGAGTTGGTGGGTCAACCGAGGACGACGTGTACAGTTACGGTGTGGTGTTGGTCGAGCTATTGACAGGTCAACCCGGGTCAAATGAGATGGTCGGGTGGGTTAGGAGGTTGGTGAAGGAGGGAGATGGAGAGAGTGCGTTGGACTCAAGGTTGAGACTCGATGATGACTCGGTGAGTGAAATGGTGGAGAGTCTCCGTGTTGGGTACTTGTGTACCGCGGAGCTGCCCGGGAAAAGACCCACAATGCAGCAAGTAGTTGGTTTGCTCAAGGATATACACCAACTCAACTGAGTTGACTCATGTATAGTCATCAACGTTTCAATTTGCAAGATAACTAGCTAGCTCGTGCTATTTAATTCCCTCATTCAAAAAAAAAAATAGGTAGAAAGTCGGCCACATGAGTCTCACTTCAGCCAACAATGTGCTTAGAATTATGAGTAATTGGTCAGTGGTCTTGGGCACCTGGTACCTCAACATTCTTCTCTACACACATTTGTGTGGGTGCCCAATTATTTTTGAGGTGTTTAGAAGATTTTTACACAAAAGACATTGTTACCCCTGTCTATTCATGACCTAGTATAATTCTAGGTCAAAAAGTACTACTTAGATAATACTCTACTACATTCCTTAATTGTTTGTCCGGGGGATGTCACGTGAGAAGCACGAGCTCTTTATCAGTTTGGAGACAGGTTATGAGGACCATGTTTTCTCGTTTCTGTTTGTTTATTGTTATGTATTGTATATTAAGAACCGAAAGAAAGGAAAAATTGAAGTAAAATGGAAAGAAAAGAAAAGAAAAGAAAAGAAAAGTGGACAAAGTGTGGTGGGATAGAGAATCCCACATATTGTTTGTCTCTTCTAAGAAGAGTGGCCATCATCAACTCCTTTCCATTTTTCTTTTTTAAATTTTTTGTTTTCCCCCTTTATTTTTCATTTTGCTTTATCCTTTTGATTTTTATCTTCTTGAGACCATATATATTCTTTGCTTTCTAGTGATGTTAAAGGAGTGTGGATATATCTAAAGATAGATGCAGAAGTTTAATATTGGATGGACGAATGTAGACAAATTATAAAAAGAAATGTAAGAAAAATGTTAAACTTCGGATGACCGACCTATATAATTTCTAATTTAGATTCAAAAAGTGGATTTAGAGGATCCTCTATTTTTTTCCCTCGTATATATTTGGAGACCAAATGTGATCTTGTAAAATATACGAGAAAATAGAGGGTGAGTTAGAGTAAGAATTTCCTCCCAAATGCAGGAATGGAGGAAAAATGAAAAAAAGAAGAAGAAGAAGAAGAAGAAGAAAAGAATGTGGGTTGGAGATGCTCTTGGGAGTTGAATTTTGATTACCTTCCACTTAAGAGGGTGAACATTATCCTCCTTCTTATTGGTTAAAATGATATGGATCCCACCATAAAGTGATATCATGCTTACCAAAAAGGCAGGGGTTGAACCTATACCATTTCGACCAATAAGAGAAAGAGTAATATTCACCCTCTCTTTTAAAGAGGGTAAACAAAATTGCACTCGCAAATTAGGGATAGCAGTGGATACTAGTATTTATAACCAAACCCAAACTCGATGGGTTCTCTTTCACGTAGATTGTAACCATATTCGACGACAATCCGTAAGGTTTAGTTTTTTCACGAACCTGATTTTTATTTAAATAAATATTAGGGCACATGTCATGCTTTTATGAATCTGTGGATATGAGTCCATTTAGGTAATATATATACGGTTCCGATTAATTTGGGTTTAGTTCGGATACGGATTTTGATGCAAACGTCGTATAAGCCCAAATGCCCAATTACGATTTGTAATCCATTTTTTCAAAATTAAAAATTTAAACTGAAACCACTGTTATTAATCGGGTAAAAATTGCCCAGAACAGTGCACTTTTGTTAAGATATTCATCAATTTGGATGAGATTGTCATCCCAACTGAAACCAAAACCATGGAGAGCAAGAGGGTAATTCTACTTAACCCACTCAACTAGGTAATTACTGACTAGTGAGAGTCAAGAGGACTCTTTTAACACAAACCCAAACTTCTCAATGTGGGAATTCAGCCCATGACACAGGCCCGAGAGTCCCACCCATCCTTCGAACAAGCCCAATGACATTTCCCTGGCCAGCCCATGACAGGCTCCAGAGCCCCACCTATCCTTCGGACGAGCCCAATGACATGAGCCTGACCCCTAATCCACGGGGAAGTGCAACTTGAATTTTTTTTAGTAGAGAACAAAAGGGTAAATATTCCACTTAACTCACTCAACTAAACAACTAGGCAATTCCTAACTAGTGAGGGGCAAAAGGACCCTTTTAACAAACACAAATACAAACTTCCCGTAGTCGAAAGCCAGCCCATGACACAAGCCTGAGAATATAAAAAAACCTATATATATATATATATATATATATATTTTGCAATACGTAAAACGTATATTGAAATTTCATATATTTCTTAATTATTTTATGCACAATAATTTTTTTTTTATTTGTACTCATGTACCTTTGTCCCTATCTATTAATTAGACAATGTTAGCATGACCAGATTGGCATTTGCCTATGGAGTTAGTTATGTACCGAAAATATTTTTCAGCAACAGAAGACTAATACTACTATCTTGCCCCGTTCTAAACGGGCGGTTCCGGGGACCCTTAAACCCCCCCCCAAATTTTAATCTCATAGTTTCCGATCAAATTTTGATGATCCGAGTCGTTCAATGTGTTCAGAACGTGATTTTAAAGGTACCCGCTATAAATTGGCAAAAAAAATAACCGGGAAGGACTTGATTTGAGCAGTTTTTTATTGAACCGTTCAATAAAATTCAATAAAAAACTGTTCGGATGAAACTGTAACAACTCCGATTTTTAGTAAATAAAAATATCGTTTTAATATTCGAATATCCTTATTTATTTCGTGGATCGCTTTATAATTTTCTTTTTAATTTCCAATAATCCGTCATAATTAGATTTAAGACTTATAAAATTAAATCTCTTCGCACCGAACGATCTAGTCATTTTCTAAAGACAAGTATGCTTATAGAAGCCTTGTTTATTTTCCTAATAAATGAAATAAAGTCTTAAAATTATATTTCTTGGCTAGAAATCCTACTTGGCAAGTATAGTTAGCTTCTAACCAACTAGTTGAAGAAATTTAAGTACCAATTCAACCTAGTTACATCATCCTAACCCTAGATGAGCCTTCTTAACCCTCTTTGAGCCCTGTGAACCCCTCCAAACCCTAATTGAACTCGTTGGACCTTAAGAAGTAATTATTATACTTACTTGACTAGTATTTTCAAAACCATACTCATCATCTCCCTCTTTACCCATTGTATAATAATTATTAGGGAGATGGTTAACCTTTGAGTAATAGGAGTAATAATCTCCATAATACCCAAACTTGACTAGACAAGACAAACCAAATCTCATCATTATGCTTCCAAAAGAAGTAAGGGTAAATTTCACTTACCTCCCCTGAGGTTTCTGACAATGACAGACACCTCCCTTCACGTTTCTGAAATTGCACTTACCTCCCCTGTCAGTCTTGTCGGCTAACTTCAGTTAACAGAAAGTGTGAATTTCCATTTCTACCCCTTTATTTACCTCCCTTGAGGTTTATAATAATATTAGATACCTC
>JAOTQK010000012.1:12854814-12880101 GCA_025642025.1 Rhododendron ferrugineum | reverse complement strand
GAACCCCATCCTTTGTGTAAATATTGAACTCTTGTGGGAGTTATGATGTAATAATGAGCCAGACTCCATTTATATTTTCAATAATATCGTCCTTTTAACGTACCCGAAATTGGGGGCGTTACAATAGCACATAAAAAATTTCAAACCTTAGGAGCTAGGGATCAAACCTCTAAATTCTAGACATTGAACACTAGGCCCCAGTTGCTTCATATTAGGATTTATCTGCACTATACAACGATACTTCAATGTGTTTTTGAAAACTAGCTACAAGAATAAATGTGAGGCTAGCTAGTTAGTACCTATTGCCTGCCATTGAGGGGTTTTTTTTTTTTTTTATCCTCCTGCCATTGAGTTGTAAACATGTTTTGTGTGTGTGTGTGTTTGGCCAATAGATCTGTAAATGTCCATTTGCATCACATGCACATTTGATGTGTTTTTGAAAACAGTTAATCCTTAGTAAGGGGCTCATATATATTAATTAAATCAAGCTGTCAACCAGGAAAAGGATCCGGATTATACCGATTCTTCTGCGGGCTAGGATTATACCGATTCTTCTGCGGGCTAGAAAGCCGGTTCCCCTTCTCTCATGTGTGATTGAGATTCGGCCACTGATCGAAGCAGATGTAACACTGAAGCTTCGAACAATCTATATACGAAATTGTTCTATTAGCGAGCTGATTGAAAGGAAATTAAGATGAATTGAACCACGCAACTAATCAACCGGGTAGAGCTCACGATCATTCAAACATGTAGGTCCGGAAGAAGAATGGCTGACTCGCATTGTATCTACCTTGAAGGCTTCATGAACAGCGAAGTGGATCCCAACTCTCTATCCGAAAAGAAAAGGGCTTCTACAGATCTTGCCTTTACTAATAAAAGTTGTATGCAGATTGAACATTTAGAATCCGGAACAACACATCGAAAGTGTATGGTCCGATTTCTATTGCGAGAATTATTTTCCCTCAGTGGCAGACCTCAAAATCTTGTATCTTTAGAGGAATTCAATACAATGATTAATGATTGTGGCATCATTGACTGGGGTTATGAGGTTAGGATTCGATAATTGATCAAGACTGTACTCAGCTGGCTTTATATTAAGATTTTCTTCGCGTTCTTTTTGCATGTTAAGCGTGATCGTAATAGGGCAGTCCATTTAGTATCACAAAATGCCCTTTCGGTTGTTAAGAAGGAGAGCTAGAAGGGAACCTATGCCCAACGGCTATCTGACCTTGCCCTCACAAATGTTAGGGCCTCTGGCTC
Organism: Rhododendron ferrugineum; assembly: GCA_025642025.1. Taxonomy (NCBI): domain Eukaryota; kingdom Viridiplantae; phylum Streptophyta; class Magnoliopsida; order Ericales; family Ericaceae; genus Rhododendron; species Rhododendron ferrugineum. The sequence goes on along the minus strand of JAOTQK010000012.1, from coordinate 12,878,841 downwards.
GTCTGTGTTTTCATAACAAAGAACCACTTATTTTTCAGATAAAAAAGAAAAAGAAAAAAAAAACCCAATGGAGAAAGAAAAGAAAGGGAGCGATCTCATAGCCTCTCAATAAAACCTCAACAACGACTTCAATTAAAAACAACATTTGAATAATTTAAAGCAACAAAAAAAAATCGCAAAAAGACCTAAACTTCATATAACCTTCCAGACTAACTTGGTGCACCTTAAAATAATTCCTACAGCTCTTGGGAGCTTAAGAGGAAAAACTCCTATGCAGTAACCAATTAAGACTAGGTCAAACGTGGAGTTTTTAGAGATCGATCGAGATCTAATTATTTCGTAAAGTGAACTAACTAATAGGGTGGCTAATGCTTAAGAGGACAAACTCCTATGCACTTTATCTTTTGTTAGTCGTTTTCAATCTTGTTCTTTTCATTTTATTCCGCGAGATGGTAATAGGGTGGCTAATGCTTTAGCCAAACATGCCCTATCTTTAAAGGCCCCTTTAACTTGGCAACGGAACTTTCCGAGCTGGGTTCAGAGGGAAGCTTCCTTTGATGTTTCTGTTATCCAGTAATTAATAATACCATTATCGATTGGAAAAAAAAAGAAGAACTAACTAAAAGATTCCTAAGAAATTAAACTGCTCAATGTATATAAATGAGATAGTATATATATAAATTCAACTTTGCTGCAGTACGTACTGTGGATCATACCTCAAATGATTCCAGTCAATCCCTTTTGAGATACAAATCTGCAATTCTATTTTGTTTAATTGGACTATATATGCTACATGGTCCAAGCATTCACCTAATTAAGCACTATTCTTAATTTCTACTGGATATGGGAGAGATTAAATATTGACCAATAGTCTAGCTAGTAGCTAGCTACCAACAAAATCATTGCCTATTTTCTCTTTTTCTTTTAAAAAGGGAAAAGAAATTGCCCGTCACTTTCTGCCTTTTTCTTTCTCTCCTTTTAACGTGGAGGCAAATTATGAATTTGGAAAGATGGAAGTTCTTATTTTAACCCTGATTCTAAATTTTCTCCCGTTTTAATTTTCGGCAAACTGAAAAATCGCATGAATTAAGGCTGTGTTCTGGTCTTATATAGTTGCATAATCTTTCTACAGGACCTTCCGCCCACATACGCTCTCAATCCTCGTTCTCGCGAATGGTAATAGTTTAGAATGTTTTTCAAAGATACTTTCACACTTGCACACGGTGTCTTAATTAGGATCGGGCCACTTAAAAGGATAATCTTACTCTATTTTTTCATTTTCTAATCATAACAAAAAAAATTCGCTCGGCATTCTAATCGTAAGATTTTACTTCTTAAGTTTGGGCCGACTGTTAAGACTTGAAAAATTAAAAATATTTGCCATCTTTGAAAATAGTCTACTCCAAAAATTTTAAATAAGGAAGTGTCCCTATTATTTTGTCAATATCATGTATTTAGCTTTACTTTTAACTATTCCTCTATATATGAACTTAAAATAAAAATTCTAAGCAAAGGAGACAGTTCCTCTTATGTTTCTGAAAAAAGGATTGGAGCATCATGTTCTCCTATTTGTGGATCCTTCTCAGACCCATTTTAATGATCAAAATCAATTGCATTTTGGAGCTTGGTGACAACATCAATCGTGCCAAAGTTTACATTGCATGGGTGCCAATTAATATGATTACGAAGAGCACTTATCTTGAATTTATTTCAAGATATTGATCATTTGATATCCCATCAAAAGAAAATTTGGGATGATTGATGGTCCAAATAACTTCAAAAAAATAAATTGATTCACGAATTGAGGCAAAAAAAAAAACGATTAAACGGGTAAAAGAGGCCTCTCCAATTACAAAACAATCTTTCAAGTGAGAAATTTTATTTGCTCTTGGACAAAGGCCATGTGATACTCTACACGTGCTGAGATTGGTAAAAAATGCGGGATCCATAACTTTTGTGTCAATAAAGTAGAGAACGAAATGACATATTACATGTAACACCCCTAAAAACCTAATCTATATTTCAGTAGAATCAAATTACTTTTAACATGATATTTTAAGTGAGGTGAAGACAAGGTAAGAAAAAAAAGAGATAGGAAGCGAACGTGGCTGTGTGCATGTAATTCTTGAGGGATAAGTATTGTGTGTGCATGTTAGAAGAAGATAAAATAGCTTAATGAATAGACATGTGTCTGGCGCCGTGGATTCTGGATCTTCTCCCTACCCTCCTTCGGCGTTGCTGATGTTCGGATGGAGCGCCGGTCGTCGTCGTTCCTGCCTCTGGCGGCACGCGTGGTGTGGTGCCTTCTTCAGCGACCTCGACCTGTATTGTGGTGGTTTTGGTGGCAGTCGAGTCCTCTGGCTTCCAATCGGATGGTAATAAGCGAGGTATGCAGTGGTTTAGGAGTTAGGTTTTGCTTTTTGTTGCTGTTGGTTTCGCCGGTTTGTCTCCGGCCGGTTTCCCCAGTTCGGATTTGTATCGGCCTGGTTCTCTAGGTCCGATGGGTGCGGTTGGTGGGATAATAAGGTTCGGGGTAGTTTTTTCTGTTTGTTCGGTGTTTGGTGCGGAGGTTGTCTCCGGCAGTCGTGTTGTTGGTGGCTGTGTTGATGGTGGTAGGATGGCTAAGGTGTTGGTGGCCAGCGATCTTGCACAGGACAGCCCTCTTTCTGCGTTTCCTTGGTCCTCTTGCAGTTACAAATCTGTGCCTTTTGCCGCCGGCGTATTTCTTTGGAATTCGTTGCGAGGTTTGCAGCTTGCGGCGGTCAGTGGCGTCTGATTAGCGGGTTTCGAGCGGTCGTTTGCATTGTCAGTTTATTTTTTTGTCCCTGAGCGGATTTATCGCCCCTTGAGGGCTTGTTCACTCGGTCCGTTTGGATAACCCGTAAGTTGAGGTTTGCACCCAACCGAGGGATCCGAATCCTGTTCTTGTACCCCTTGTGGGACTTCTTTTAGTAATGAAAAGTTTCTTCTGATCAAAAAAATAAAATAGACATGTGTCCACCCTAGAATTCATCTTGGTGTCATCCAGTTTGGTATAAAGAAAGAAGAATACAATTGTAGTTGTGGTCTTATAGATACAAAGAAGTCGAGTAGGGGAAGCAGCCAAGTGGGATCTAGGGAGAATTAATTTAATCGGAGGATTAACGGTGGTACGGAATACGATTGGGACGAGATTTGAGTATTGTCTTAAAAAGTCTACATGTTTAACGGCCACGATCATGATTTGAGGTACCGGGTAGTGTGCAATACATTCCTAGCTAAATCTCTTTGCAAAGAGTGTTCTTTTACTCTCTCATATTTGTACTCATTTGATGTCTAAGTTTCTTGATTCAGTTATTGTCACTTCTTGTATCGTAACACATAAAATGTTTGGCTGAAAGACATAGAATAGATTGGTACATGTGCAAGTCCACTGGATCACAAAATTATGAAAGATGTACGATGGACTATCCTAAGGGATGGACTACCTTAAGGGGAGTCCATAATGTTTATGGGCCCAAGTGGCTATACAAAGTTTAGATCTGGGTGGTTCTTGGCATGTTTCCGAGATGAGCCGAGTATGAGGCTACAAATGGAAAACGTTTAGAATGATCCTACTTGATTTGTTATCCTCGTTTATTGAGCATATCTTTATTGCTAGTCATGTCAATTGTCCTCGTATTGAATATACTACCCGGGCGTTTTATATTTTTCAGGTGCAGAGCAAGTTAGTGGAGACCCGAGTTAGAGTATTGAAAGATTCAGTTTTAGAGATTGTTTAGAAAATATGTAGCATTTTGGAGGTTTTTAGCCCACCATGTATATCTATCTTGAGAACTTGTAATTATTGGAGATGTATTTATTTGGAGGCAATATAAAAATTCTAGTCGTCACATTACATGTTGTAATTGGTTTGGAGCATTGCTCCAACAACATTCAATAACCTCACAACCTAATGAAAATTTATTTGGTGGTCAGTGTGGGCCCATTTTTTATGTGAATGAATTTGTGTGATTGTGTGCGTAAACGTGTGTGGTTGTATATTAATTGCCTACGAAACGTGGAGTGAATAATTATTCCAACCTAATCAGCTATGCTCCCTCCCAACTCTCAATGAAAATGATATTGGTATCGACGGGGTCGGTACCGAAATCGTTGGGACAGCCGCGCCGGGTCGTCTCCGGCCACCGGACGGCCGATCCAAGCCGTCCAAAAATTCTATAAAAAATAAAAATAAAGGGCCTACGCGAGAATCAACGGCATCCGAGGTGTGCAGGGTGCTTGATCCGAGCACCTCTTTTTCGTGTATATATATGTAGCCAAAGACAGCCCGGCGCGATCGTCCCTACGATTTCGGTACCGACCCCGTCGGTACCAATAGTAGTACTCAACTCTCAAGGTCCCATAGCAGTTAATATTAAATACGTACAGACGTACAGTGCATAGGAAGAAGGGGCTATAACGGTAACATACGGTTTTGGAAGTTCCTTAAGGGACAGTTTGGGAAAAAGAAAAAGCTAACGGAAACTTTGCAATTACAAAAAAGCAGAGAGAGACCGAAGTGATGAAAACTGGTGAAAGTCTCTCAGTGGGCTTCAAGTGCATGCACTCTTTCTCTCTCTTTCTTGACTTCCATTTGCTGTAGTAATCTCTCTCTCTCTCTCTCTCTCTCTCTCTCTCTCTCTCTCTCTCTCTCTCTCCTTTTTCTCAATCTCCCTCTAGTGCTTCCCTCATCCTGAAGACTTTTTCCTGCTTTTCCCCAATTTTCTGATTCTCCCCCCTTTTTCTGGCTTTGTCTTTCTACCTCATTGATTCACCCAAATTCCATTCCATTCAATCACTAAAAAACCCAGAAATCAATTAATCTCATTCTCTCTCTAAAGTGATGGAAGCACCAAAACCAGAAGAGATAAGTCATCCTCCCATGGACCAGCTCCAAGGCCTAGAGTACTGTATCGACTCCAATCCTTCTTGGGGTATGTCCTTTTTTTCCTTTTTTCCAAACCCATTTCGTTTTGATTGATTAAAAGTTGTCTCATTTATATATGTCAATTTGTGCATTTGAAAACAGGGGAGGCGATAGCCCTTGGATTCCAACATTACATCTTGGCATTGGGGACTGCTGTGATGATCCCCACGTTTTTGGTCCCTTTGATGGGTGGAACTGATGTGAGTCAATAAAAATTCCTAATTTCTTTGATTTTCTTTTCACACTTCATCAATTTGAAGCAATTAAGCTGTGTTTGAGTATCTAAAAGGTTGATTTTTTCGATTATTTTTTTAAAATTTTTTCTTTGACCGAATTCTTTACGTAACAAATGCGCATCAATTAGAAAAACCGAAAATGCAAAAATAAATAAATAAATGATCTTTGCTTGAGAGAGTCCAGTGAAGACCCCAAGTATGTTACTTTTCCAGTTTATTTATTTCTAATAGTAATATTTTTTTGACCAAAGCTGAATAAAGTTCCAAGGAGACAGAGAAAAATTGACCTGAAACACAGCCTAAGTGATGAGTAAATATTCTGACTATCCATTAATGGACTTTGTACAAACGTGTGGGCTGCGAAATTTGTTCTTTTTACAGTGACCAAGCTAGAAAAAATTGGTAACTCTTATTAGTAATTCAATATTTTTTTTTTTTGTTAACATGTTTGATTGTTGGGCAGAATGATAAAGTGAGGGTAGTTCAAACGCTGCTTTTTGTTGAAGGAATTAATACACTCCTACAAACGCTATTTGGGACCCGATTGCCGACTGTGATCGGAGGATCATGGGCGTTCATGGTCCCTATTATTTCCATCATTCATGATTCGTCGTTGGTGGCGATAGATGACCCACATTTGGTAAGTATCAATGTTCGATCTCCTTATATATGGTTTACTTTTGGGTGCATATTCTATTTGGACTCCCTACTTCGCTTTGGTATTTGATTTGCATACCCAATGTTGTAAACAAGACATAGAGCTAAACCATTCCATTTGTCCATGTGTTCAAGTGTTAACCAGCTAGGCTAGCCAGTCATTGGTAGATGCACTAAGGAACAAAAAATTTGGATATGACGGTTATATTTTAATGCCTTCCCACATGGGGTAGGTCCCATTTATATGTTGGTCTCATCTCATGTGAAAGGAGCGTTACAATTTACCTGTGTATCTATACTTTTCTCCATAGAAACCAGGGGTCACGTCACGTGCCTGTGGATTGTTTGGGTGTTACACTTATATACCCCAACATTTGTACGACATTTTTCAGTTATCCACCAAAGAATTGCGATATTTCCAAGTAAAGAAATTAGCAAACGAATCACTCTTATTTGTCTGAAGATAAAGAAGCAGCCCCTTAATCAATGTGCATCGCTATTTTCTCTCTTAAGAATATTTAAGGTGGTGACTGTAGGTTGAAGTTGGGACTTTTTATTTTGAGTAACGAATTCCTCTCTAAAAACTATTTTGCATGGACTGAAAAACAACATTAAATCAATTGTGAATACATTTTCAAGATCATAATTACAATGATCCCCCTCTGCTAGATTTGTGGATCCTCCACTCAGCCCAAATGGGTACTCTTTACATAATAGGAGCTCAGGGGGTCAAAAACCTTACCAAGTACAATGATTGATAATTTCTTTCTGGCAGTCTTTATTTGTATTTGTTTACCACTGTGGGGGCTATTCTTGAGTTAACTGCTTGGTTACAGTTGATGTAGGGTTCTCAGGATGTACGTAACTGTTATCTTCTACCCGGTAGGCACAAACAAAAAGTTTGGGTTCAAGTGTTCGGTCAAGTCAGAGTACATTCAAACTTTATAATTGAGCATGAATTTGTGGAGGGAAAGGAGGAGTTTGAAAAGCTTAGAACTCAAAGAAGTCAAATTTATGTCTTTTGTTTTCCTGTTGCTTTCCTTCTCTTGGTTAATCCCTCTATGAATCCATGAGCCTAATTTCCTAACGCAAGCGACGAATTGCAATCACATGTTGCGGTCGTGTGCTTTGCTATTCCAAATGCAGAGTGTGTCACTTTTTCCAATCAAGGTGACAGTTTTTGAAAAAGCTATATAAGGCTAGCTTAAGTAGGAAATATACCTTTGAGATTTGATGCTAACATGGTAACATGCAATTACAATTGCCATAAACCATACATAAACTCAGGTTGTGATTTTTGTTTCTGTTTCTAGAGATTTCTCAGCACAATGAGAGCTATACAAGGCGCTCTAATAGTAGCATCGAGCGTGCAGATCATACTGGGTTACAGTCAATTGTGGGGTATTTTTTCCAGGTACAAATTCAACATCAAATAAAGTGTTTCATAAACGAGAAAGTGAATATCTATGTCATCACTTTGAAGTTAACCAGGGAACATGGTTGCAAACTTCAGGTTTTTTAGCCCTCTTGGAATGGTTCCAGTAATATCATTAGTGGGGTTCGGTCTATTCGATAGAGGCTTTCCAGTGGTATGTAAAACTTTTTACCTGACAAAACAGTTCAATAAACGTTGTTCTTTCCTCTCATTCCAAGTACGTTAATGATACTCTATTAATTTTTACAGGTAGGAAGGTGCGCGGAAATTGGCATTCCTATGTTGATCCTGTTTGTTGCCTTTTCTCAGGTGTTTTTATAATCTTCGATTAACTTGGTTATGTGGAATTTGCTTTTGTTACACATCATGACGAACCTAAACGATACTCCCTCCGTCCGGATTTAATAGTCCATCGTTCAATTCTAATCGGATAAAAACTGAGTTATATCTTTAAATTGGTAATGGATTTTATATCCAATATGGATCTTGTTTGGTAGATCTCAATTAGTTCTATAAGACAATGTTTTCAAAATTACATAAAACATTATAAATTACAAGATATAATCGATTGAAAAATGACACGAACTCCAAAAAAAGACTATTAAATCCGGACGGAGGGAGTACTAGTTAAGCTTTTGGATTCAGAATTCATCATACCAAATGTCTCTGAATCCTAGCAAAATTGTAATGTGCTACATTACTGTCAAAAAAGGAAAAGAAGAAGACCTAAACTATATTTTATTACAGACCTGATGAAAAATTTCTCCATATATAAATATCATTTCTAATGGTTGGGCTTGTTGTTTTGTGCAGTATTTAAAACATTTCCAAACAAAACAACTGCCTATATTGGAGCGATTCGCTCTTCTGATATCAGTCACAGTCATATGGGCATATGCACACCTTCTGACAGCCAGTGGTGCATACAAACATCGGCCAGAGTTGACCCAAACCCATTGCCGGACCGATAGAGCGAATCTCATTTCTTCTGCACCATGGTTGGTAGTAGTATTTCCTAATATCAGTAAAGTTACTATCTCTAATGTATTTCAGATATTCCTACTAGTATGGGATTTTCATTGTTTTCTCGTTCTTTTTTCTTTTCTACCACCTATCTCTACTGTGTTTTCAGTGCATGCCACTCGTATGAGATTTTCGTTATTTTTTGTCCCCGAAGTGTGTAACTGTTTTTCATCATCGTAAGTGTTTTTCATAACAGTTAACGAACTGAAATTTTCAGTGTTTTCTACTGATTCTGTTGAAATTGTTTAAATGCAGGATAAAGATTCCATACCCTTTACAGTGGGGTGCACCTACTTTTGATGCCGGTCATGCTTTTGGGATGATGGCCGCTGTATTTGTCTCCATGATCGAGGTAATGAATTTTACACCACACCAGATCAATCAAAGTTGTAATGTATGAGAAAGTGACAAATTTTGCTATTCACACTTTGACAGTCAACGGGTGCATTTAAGGCAGCGTCTCGACTAGCAAGTGCCACACCACCTCCAGCTCATGTTCTTAGCCGCGGTATTGGCTGGCAGGTCTGCAAATTGCGCAAGTTCAATTGCTATCTTAAAGTTTTTTTTTCTTCAATTATTTAACCAACTCCGTCTTATATATATGCCTTGGATTAGAGTTGATTTAACCATTTTCTTCTTTTCTTGGGTAAAAAACGGCTTACAGAATAATGATGCAAAGAAAAATAATTAACTCACATGCAATTTTAACATGGTAGGGTATTGGAATTCTTTTTGATGGGCTTTTTGGGACAGTTACCGGATCTACAGTTTCTGTGTAAGTACTAATGGATATTTCTGTTCTATTACTCTTGAAAGCTCTTTTGGGTACATTGTATTCTAACAGATTATTTCAAATCCAAACCGACAGAGAAAATGTAGGTCTTTTGGGAACCACTCGTGTTGGAAGCCGCAGAGTAATACAAATTTCAGCCGGTTTTATGATCTTCTTCTCGATATTAGGTGAGCAATGGTTATATTGGCAGAGTTCATAATTTAGGTTCACAGGTTCAATGTTAACTATTTTTCACTTGACCAAACATTTTAATCGCTCCCCGAACTTACAGGGAAGTTTGGAGCTCTATTTGCCTCAATTCCCTTCACTATCTTTGCAGCTGTATACTGCGTATTCTTCGGTCTTGTTGGTTAGTATCGTAATTTCATCATGACATGTATATCTCCTTTATGTAGTTCTAACCTCTTTCTTTATCTAAACAAGTGATTCTCTGGCGTTCTCAGCCTCTGTAGGACTGTCTTTCCTGCAATTCACAAACATGAACTCATTGAGGAACCTCTTCATCACCGGTGTTTCCATGTTCCTTGGTTTGTCAATTCCCGAGTACTTTAGGGAATACACTGCCGGTGCTCTTCATGGCCCTGCTCATACCAAGGCTGGATGGGTAAGTTGGTTATTTATAAGCAATGACTTCTATCTTATCCAACAATGATAAAGGACCACTAATACATCTGCTTTTGTGGATGTTTTAACCTGGTCATATCGACAATATGGTTGAAATGTTTTACACCTTTACCGTGGATGTAAGAAGTAAACATGTTTGACACTCTTCTTCCTTCACTTGTCAAGAAGTTGGTGGAGGAAAATGGTTCGGAGAAAACTTCAGTAAAGTCCTTGTGTGTTCATTTGATTAAAAAATTGCACAAGCTTTTTGCAGGACTCATTTTGAGTAAAAAAAAAAAGTCATAGTGCAAAAAACAAGTTTCCTATACTTTCCATTTTTTCTTAAGATCTAAAAGAAAAATAACTAGGTTTTCCATAAGATTTTCTTTACCTTACTGCAGAATTCTCCTCAAGCAAATCAAAGAAAACAGCTTCTTTTCCTTTCCTATACAAAGTAAGTTATAGTCTTATAATTCAGAATGATTCACTGCTTCTGTACTGATATTCTGCAGTTTAATGATTTCCTCAATACCGTCTTCCTATCCTCCCCAACTGTTGCGTTAATCGTCGCTGTTTTCTTGGACAACACACTTGACTACAAGGACAGTGCAAGAGACAGGGGGATGCCGTGGTGGGCAAAGTTCAGGGCATTCAAAGGAGACAGTCGGAATGAGGAGTTTTACACCCTCCCTTTCAATCTCCAACGTTTCTTCCCTCCGTCTTAGTGTTTCTGTCATTAGTTTAGGCAAGAGTTGTACAAGAGCAAATTCGTTATTCATTTGAGAGAGAGAGAATTCATGTGAAGAGAGCTAGAGGATTACAATGATCCTCACAGAAAAGAGTGAGATGGAGCTACAATATGTTTTCAACTTAATAGTGAATGACATCTTCGCTTTCTTTGTCAGTCTAACCATTCTTTACATGGAAAACCGAGGCTAGGTCGCCATTTCCCTTGACTAATTTTACTCACGCGAAGTTGAACAAAAAGATACCAAATTGGCCATTCCCTTGCATGTACCAATTGAAGTTTGTGATAAAAATGAACTTAAGAATGAATAGTTTATCGGGGAGGAAAGAAAAAATGCAAAGAATCAACCTATCAACCTCGGTTCAATCCGCTTTTATATCAAAAAAATTCAGCTCAATTGATGAATGATAGATAAGTCAAGTTCAGACACATTGAAAGGTAAGGAAGGTTTTTTTTTGGTAAGTTAACCCTTTATTATTAAAGCAAACAAACCAAAAACTCAAGGAGAGATCAATCTCTGACTGCAATCAGAACATGCCTAGTCACTAGGAAAAAGAAGGCAACAAGAAACAAAACAAGACACAGGGCAAAAAATCATGGAACTGTGGTTCCAAGAACTAACTAAAAGCCTATTGGCATCTCTACGCTTCACATTTCTCCAAGAGCCTCGTCAATGATCTGAGCACCCAAATTCTGAGCAGGAAGACCCACCCCTTGAAACTGCCACGGATAATTTGTGCACACTATTGGAAGCAGAATCACTAGATTTATGAGCACATGTCCACTCCAATTCCATAGCTAAACCAGAGCAAGGACGTTGAACATTGTTCTTAAGAAGTATCATCTTCCAAACCACCCGAGAATATGAGCACTCAAAAAACATATGTTCATGGGACTCCTCTCCTCCTTGACATAACAGGCACACATTATCGAGTTGAGTTTTGTTCACCCTCCACTTAAAAGGGAGAACATTACCCTCTTTTCTATTGGTTGAAATGATGTGGGTCCCACCACAAAGTGATGTCATGCTTACCAAAAAGTGTATTGCATGGTAAGCATGACATCACTTTGTAATGGGATCCACACCATTTCAACTCAATAAGAGGGAGGGTAATGTTCACCCCTCTTATAAGGAGGGTGAACGAAATTGCACTCTTATCGAATCTATTGTCAAACCCCCAGCTCTGAAGCCTATCTTTTGTTGAGAGACGACCCAAAATTGCTAGCCATTCTATGAAAACCCAGCCCATGGAACCACTGGACCAGCAGTACGCAACACTTGCCACTGTATGAGGAATCCAACGCACAGGAGCAGAGGGATTAGGAACCAGTGAAGGGCCAGTACCAGCAATTATCTCTCCTGTAATAGCACACTGTGTATTAGGCCATACCCACTCCTCATTCTGGATAATAGAAGCTACATTGGTAGTCATAGACCGGCCAACATCAAACCCAAGTATCCCCCAAATCGCTTGTAAAGAGGGCCCATCGTATGCCAATTATCAACCCAAAGATAGATAGTCATTCCATCCCCTATGATATACTTAATCCAAGGTTGAACCAAAGTCCTCAAATTAAGGAGTTTCCTAATGGTCCATGAAGCATCATTAGGTATCTTAACTTTCCAAATACTCCGACCTTTTAAAATACAGGTGTGCACCCATTTAATCCATAAGGTGTCAGATTTACAGCAGACAGACCACAAGTGCCTTATCATAGAAGCTTTATTCCAAGCTAAGTTTTCCAACCAACCCACTTCTTGTTCTAAAGGGATGTGAAAATATGTCATGAACCCATATCCATGATATGCAGCACAATAAAAAGGGAAAATCAGCCTAATGTTTATGTCCGATAACTTTCATGAATGGCAAAAATATACCCACCAGAATATGAACATTTTCTGACGTATATTATTTACAGAAAAGAAAGGAAGGGCCTTGAAAGAATGAGACGCAAAAACTAATGGTTTTTACACATGCATTCTGGGCACCTTGGCTGTCTATAAATGCTTTTTTTGTTGCCCCTCACGCCTACCCTTTGGCCTTCCTCAATCATTTTTCGTATTCTCTCTTCAAAGCTGTCCCATGCTATGGTGCTATTCTCCAACAAAATTGCTGCAAGTCTCTTCTTGATAGGCCTCAAGGTAGGGGCATGACCACCACCATAATAAGTTCTGAATCCGGACACCAGGGATGATAGTTGGCTCCCTGAGTCTGTCATGGCAAATACATCAGCAGTTGCACAGGCGATGAAGTCTAGTGCAGCCAGCTGCATCCATAGAGATCTCTATTAGCTTTAGTTTTGGATACAAAACAGAAAACTGGTGGGATATGTGATGAGTTATGGTCACTGTGTTTATCCGGTGGAAATTGATTAGATAAATGACGAGGTATCTGTCCAGAAACTCGGGTTCATCATTTGTTTCCAAGCTTGAAGACGTAAACACAGTTGCTAGAGTTATTTTTGAACAGAGAAATATGCATCACTTCATAATTTAGGACTTGTAAAAAATGCCCGCTTAGAATTTAAACTCGATTCAAAGTAAAGATTTTTGCCAGTAGCCAAATGCATCAAATTTGCATTTCCATGAACACATTAAATTGTTAACAATTGAGATATATTCACTCCATGTAATGCCTCAAAAGGACTAACCCCTTTACGTCTTAGAAATTCTAGATGCAAAGTATGGTTCATCAATTTAACCATCAATGCATTTGATAGAATATTGGCAAGAAAAGAGTTTCTGAAAGATGATTAGGTACGATAATGTGCGTCAAGCTAAATGTTTGATTACCTGAGACGAAAAGTTCCTAAAAGGTTCGAGTTCACTACGGGTGAGAAGATCTTCCTTCGTTACCAAATTGGGATAAAGACTACTCAATGTTTGCATCCTGGACTGTCCCCCATATATGCGAGAACCAGCAAGATAGATAAAGGTTTCGCGGTTAAAACCAAGACCGGCAAGAACAAGTGCTGCTTCTTCCGGAGTCAGTGGGCATTTACCCAACCTCCTTAATTCTGTTGGAGAAGTAGGCCTGCAGCCCCCATTTCAGCACATGATTAGAATATCACAATAACAAAAATCCTAAATCCTTCTTTTCTGCAAAAAAAATTCCTGAAGTGCTTTTCATGGAGAATGTTTTGTTTAAAAATATCCTTCTTCTTCTGTTTGATTGCCACAGTGGAAATGAGTTGGAAAACATTTTCCACCGTTTGGGTCGCACAATAATCATTAATATTTCATGTCTTGAAATGATTGTAATTAAAAAAAGTTTGCATCCACAATGCGAATGTTATGTTGAGCAAGAAAACATTTTCCACCTTCAAAAAATAGAAGAGATTTTCTGCCTCAATCAGCTTTTTCTGTCGACTTTGTTTCTCGTCATACAAAACAACTAAAAATTCAAAACATAGCACTGGTGCGTACTTTGATTTCTCCAAGCGTTCAGCAAGCAGCGGAAAATGGGATTCCCTGTACGCTCGGAGTTCCTCTCTCTCGTCTTCTCCACCTCCAAATTCACATTGAGAGTAGGCCACCATGTCAACTTCAAATCTCAAGTGCAAAGCAAGGTATCTGGATTGATCTCCCAAAGCAGCATCCTTCCCTTTCAAGGGTGTATTTGACATGAAATTCCCAAGCAGTTGCTTGTCCAGCATATTTCTTGCGGCATCAAATTTTCTTATCCTCTTGATCAATAACGAACCAACTCGTTCAATTTCAGGTGCAAACTTTAGGGCATGGAAGTTGCATTTGCATCTTAATCTCTGCAGACAATTCATAAATATCTCACTGAATATGGGTGGAGTGTACTGTGTACACATTTTATGTATAACCTATCAGATACAATTTCCTTTCAGAGGAATGGAATAAACACGATGCGAGCTTTCAGAATACGCAGAAGTCTGTTTGCAGCTCATTTAACTTAAATGGTGAATTCACATGGTTAAGCAGTTGTTCTTGTTGCCCGTATACCTATCAAACTATATACAAAATCAACATCATTCGGTAGATTAGTGTAGCCAGATATTGAAAACTATAGTAACCAGCTATCAAGATAAGCAAAAATTAGAGCCAGGACTCGGGAGATCTTCAAGTCAAACAGCTTCTATTTTCTTTGTGTTTGGGATTAAGCTCACGCAGCACTAACATTTAGTTCTTCAAACTGCCAATGGATATATTGCCAACCTGAAGTTCAAATGGCAATGGATCAAAGCCAAGTCGATTTCCAAATCCAAGCAAGTGAACAACTCGATTCTTCAACAGGAGAGGAAGCACAGTTTTGACATAATCACCCGGTGTTGCTTCCTTTGGAATATCTGAATCCGTAATCTGAAAAAGCGAGGCGAAAGGCTGAACTCTTTTTGTTATACACAATATTTTTTGTAGAAGTAAACAAGTATTAACATACCAAACTACCAATGGCTTCAAAGTTCAGTGATTTCAAATTTGAAGGAAGCTCCTTTACAAGATTTACGTCATCCTTCAAGTTGTTTGTGAAATGATCCAATTGATAAATGTCACCAAACTGGCTGCAGTTCCAACAATAAGCGACAGTAAATCACCAGAGATAGAAACCAAAACCAAATAAAAAAAACTAGAAATAAATCATCAATTTCCTTGTCCCCCACGTTTCTTGTCAAGTAGTAGGATAATATTTTGTTAGTGAAACGTAAGGGGATTGAATGAGATTTTGGAAGTATTAGACATAAAGCAAAAAAAAAAGGTACTATGTGTATTGCATGAATCAAAAGCATGAAATTTGGAAAGGAAAAAAAGAAGATAAATAACCTCTGCTGACCTGGGATCCTTCCATACATTGCTGTAAAGAAATTTGGGAACAACTAATGTAGCATTAAGTAAGGATGCAACAGCAACCGCATTGCATACCTGCAAGCAAAAGAGATTTCATTATTAGCTATTCCTATAAAAGAGGTGGGTGGAAAAATAGCAGAAAGAGGCTATAAAAAATATCAGACAAAAATACAAATCCACGTAAACAATAAATTCTTTAAGTGGCACGTCTTTGGTTCATGGATTGATAGAAAAAACTTAACAGGCAGATAAGAAGAAAATTGAGTACGAAGATAAATTTATGTCTGGTTTCCCTGTCATTCTCCTTTCCTTACAAACCCATCAACAAATCCAAGATCAAGCACAACATAAATTTGAGAATATATAACTGGTGAACTATCTCAAAACGACGTACTTGCTCACTTCTGGTACTGCATTCAGTTGATTGTAATTACAGTACAGAAGTTTTCCAAGCTGAATATGTTAGATGCCAGTGCAGATACTTACAGCAACTCGTTGTTGATTTAGACCACCATTTGCACTGACCAAAATAAAACCGTTGCTCTTCTTCGGCTTCCCTGTATGCCACCATTGCCGGTAAAGTCAAGACTATGGCTGCATCATGAACTTGTGGCGGTATTAACTAATGGAAAGTAAAATAATATAGAAACTAAAGAAGAAGAAAAAATAGCTTCTTCAGTATATTATCGTCTTATTTTTCTTTACCTTTTCTTGTCCCTCGACAAATCTATGATCCAAACATAGCCTAATTGATTGTTCACGTCTCAATAAGGTTAACAAATAATTCATGAATACCTAGATTTGTTGTACTGTTTCTATCTGCACACGGTCTCCAGATAGATGCCTCAGGATATGTCTCCTTCCAGAACTTCGTTGAATCTTCCCTAAACTCTTTCTGTAGCATAGTTATTTTGGTTAATGACTGAAAAACCGAGAACAGAATGAATGAATTGAACTGGGATATTAATCAAACCTCTGCAAGAGCGAAAGAAGCTAAATTCATAAGTCGATCATACATCTGTACTGGTATTTTCCCTTCATTGACGTTGGCAGTCGTACGCTCCTTCAGGGACATAAGAAAATATCATCAGTTGGCATGGTGGATGACATACTTAAAGAAAAAGCAGCCTTACCCTCATGCCCAAGAACCTCTTTGAAATTGTACTATAGGAATCAATTATGTTTACTTCGTATGCTGTAGTTCTAGCAGGATATAGATAAGCAACAAACGGAATGGTATATTTGGGAGCCTGAATTCCATTTTTAGGGTGACACTTCATGCCTGAATCCATTTCCCCAAAGCACGGGCCAGACCATGTTACCTCTTTTTCTGCCAAATCTCCGTTTATTAAAGAGACATTTCAGTAGGCCTCAGAAGCTAAAGACCAGCTCAAGGAACTGAACAAAACACCACCATATTTCAGCTATGAGGACAAACAAGAACTAACTAGGATCAAAATAAGGAAAGACCAGCGTAGTAGGAATGGATTCATGTATGCACTACTAGTTACCCACAGATAGTTACTTTTATTGATATTCAACCTCCTTTGATGTTTTCATATTTCAAGTTCTGGTTGGCTTAGACCTTAAGAGTATAACACTTGACATCTACACTACTCAAGAAGAAAACCTAAGGAAATTCCGAACTTGTACCTTCATCGTCTCAATTGATTTTTTGGGGGCTGAACCACTCGTGGGCTCAAGAATGGAGTACACAAGGGAGTCCAAGAGGAAAAGGAAACCAATCAACCCAAAAGTAATAACCATAGACCGCAGGTTTTTACGCAACCAAACATGCCTTTTCCCACCATGGACACCCTTGCATGAACTGATTTTTGATGGGTCATTCTTGAACCCATGAAACAAACCAGCTTTGTTCCAATTGTAATCGGCTCCTAACATTCTCGGCGATCCTTGCTTCCCCATCAACTCATTTCTAGTAACAAAAACTTTCTATTTGAAGATTACCAAATATACATAAGATTGTTACAACATCAATTCCACAAGGTTCAAAATAAACCTAACTCTGGCGGGTATTCCTGTCTAGATAGCCACTCATCGGTAGCTATTCGCAAGTAGAGTCTCCCACTTTCTATCTATATCTAACAAAATCCACCGACCCATTGGAGGGTTTGAGGAAAATTTTAGGTTGGAAGTCCCAAACATTTGGTAATTTGGATGAAGTGGAAACATCTAGGACTGGATTGGAAGTGAAGTTAAAGATGTTGGTGACAATGATATGTATGCAATGCAACTATAAACAGAATATACAAATACGAGTGAAACATAAGCAAAATATATATATGAGTAGTCTAGAAATCAATTTAAAAAAGCTGACCTTGAATATAATACAGGAGAAGAATCACATCTGCTACAACTACATCTCACCGAACAAAGAGAAGAGCATTTGGTATTGATTATTTTTGTGGTGTCTTTCTTTTTTGTTGTTGTTGTTGTTGTTGTTGTTCTTGGATTGAATGGTCTGGGAGTTAGGAAGAAAAACAGAAGTAAACCCGGAACTTGGCTTCAAGGGGTTTGTGTGTTGAGAAAGAAAGAAACAGAGGAGAGAGGACCATGATTTTTGGTTAGTTGGAGGGCTCTTTCTAACCAACACCCGACCCGACCGTTGGGCGCTCTCTCTCTCTCTCTCTCTCTCTCTCTCTCTGTTTTTAGTAGCATCCCAGGATTCCCAGACCTTCCTCAGAATTATACGTTAAATTTGAGGAATATTTGAGTAAAGCTTCATTAATATTGCCCATTCAAGTGAACAAATTAAACTTTTGGGAAATTATCATGTGTCAACTATTTAAGTTTTTTTGTTTTTATCCTATGTGTAGAAAGTGAATTTATATAGAGGCAAATTGAGTAAGACGACATACTTTAAGGATTTTTGCTATAATAAGGACATAAATATTTTCCCGTAAAGTTTAAAGGACATTTTGTCCAGGATTTACAAAAAAATCCCTCCCAAGGTTGGTCCATGTTGACCAAGGTTGGCCGACATTGACCAGCATTGACCAAGGTTGACTGGCGTTGAAAGTGTCTAAAACCCTAGGGTACCTTATGAAAGTGCCTAAAACCTTAGGGTACCCTATATATAAAAGTGCCTAAAACCCTAGGGTACCCTATGAAAGTGTCTAAACCGCTAAAACCCTATAATAGGAAAGTGCACTCTGAAACCCTATGAAAGTGCCTAAAACCCTAAGGTACCCAATGAAAGTGCCTAAAACCTTAGGGTACCCTATGAAAGTGCAACCAGATCGAAAAACACGAAAAAAGACATTTTGTGTTTGCCAAACAAGACCATTGTCTCATTTAAGACAATTTAAATGAAAAAAGATAATTTTGTGTTAGTCAAACAAAGCCATTGTCTCATTATGGCAATTTTGTCTTTTCACGGACTCTAGACTCTAAAATATTTTTATTAATGGACTCTACACATCATAGAAACTTAGGCCGGACTAAAACTCCTATGGAGTTGTTTCATTTGGATTTAGACTAATATGCTTTTTAAATAGAGGGCAAATTCTATGCAGAGAGTATAAATAAATAGGGCAAATTACGTGAAAGATGATACTAATGCCATGTTTGATAAGTGTGTTGGATTAGATAGAATTAGTAAGGAGGTGTGATTGGTAAGGAGATATGATTCATAATCCCAAGTGTAATCCCAAGTTGGTGTTTGATTGTATAAAGATTAAATCATGGGATTGGAATACCAAGGGATAGGATAACAAATTGCATTTTCCAATAATACCCATGGGTGAAAAACCAAATTCTTGTGTATTTTGCCAATGCCACTTCGTAACCTGGTCTCTGCGTATGT
Source organism: Rhododendron ferrugineum (assembly GCA_025642025.1). NCBI lineage: Eukaryota > Viridiplantae > Streptophyta > Magnoliopsida > Ericales > Ericaceae > Rhododendron > Rhododendron ferrugineum. The sequence continues at coordinate 12,859,759 of JAOTQK010000012.1, read as the reverse complement.
ATTTTGCCCCTGGTATCTGCATATGTATTTTTCCTAATTCAAGTTCTCTATGATTTCTGCAAGCCGCGAGAATGGATCCTGCACTTTTGAAGTTGGTAAGTGCTACAGTCACCGCACTAAGTTTACCGTACATGGGTGGGGCTCACTCTGGGTCTTACAAAAATACAAAAAAAAAATATCCACAAATTTTAAAATAATTTTTATGGAGCCCTACAAAAAATCAGCTCCAACGAATATCGGCAAGTATTTTTCTGGATTCGTAGGGACGAAATTGAGCAATTTAGCAATTTCACTCTACGAATTCAGAAAAAATACTTACCGAAATCCGTTGGAGTTGATTTTTTTTATAAAGCCCCATAAGAAATTAAAATTTATAGGTATTTTTTTGTATTTTGTGGAATCCAGAGTGGCTCCCCGCGTGCGGTGGACATGTGCAGTGAGCCTAAACTTTCTGACAAACTCATAAGCTTCGCCCACCACCCTCCCAACTATCCCTAACATGTCTGTAATGCAAAAATGGTGTTCATATGAAGGCAGAAAAGAAAAGAAGCAAAACCTAGGATTTTTGGCGTACAGGTGAGTAAGTACTAATAAGGGTACTACTGGTATTAACAAAAAATATCATGGGCAAGGACGTCTTTTGCATCACAGAGCTTGGGATAGGATTAGTAATACCTAGTGGGAGGTGGTATTGATAATCTCATGAATTGGGAGGATTGGTAATACCATGGTATTCCTAATCCTAACCCCTATTGTGCAATCAAACAAAGAGTTTAACCCCTATCCTTACCCCTAACTCACTTATCAAATATGGACCAGGGAGGGGGACTTTTCGCCACCTGTGCACTAAGGTGGTGCCGTGGTGACGGCCCGTCCTTCCGGACGGTAGCTATGGCTCGAACCGGACATTCCACTGGCGGGTTTGGAGCCCCTCTGGTCACGCCCAAGGGGAGTTGCTACGCTGGTCGCCCCCTCCATCAACCCTTTTGATTATCAAAAAAAATATGGCCTAAGTGTTATGTTGGTTTGGATTGGATAGAATTTCAGTAAATGAAAAGAATCTCACGGAGCATTTATTGATCACCGGGCCGGCACTTTGATCTCATGGCCGCAAGATCAAGTGCACACAGCAGATCGAACTTTGCATGCTTGCTCCTGTCAGACTCGAAAGGATGGAACCAAAGGGGGTTTAGTAGGGGCGGCCGTCACGACAAGAATTTTAGAAAATGCAATTATTATATGTGAAGGAAAAAAATTATCCCCAACTTATATAGATTCACCACCGCTTTTCCTTCATTTTGTACTATATACTAGTCCTACATCCTCTATTTTTTTTCAAGAAAGCATTCCCAAAATAGTATTCCAAAACTAAATTCAATGGGCCAAAGTAAAATAATATAAATGATGAGGTCTAATTAAGAAAAAAACTCCACACTTTAACCTAAAATAATTTAACATAAAATAACTTAACCTAAAAACTTAAACAAGTTAACCAAAATAATCGGCATTGTGCACGACTCAGCAGTAGAGGATTTTTCGTTTAATGGACTTCTAGATTTCCACTGCCGGCACTGTTCAGTAGTGGAATTTTGAAAAATTAAAAAAATATTTATCGTTGGGTGTTTTGTGTGGATTTCTTAAACTCCATTAGGAAAAATGTTACTAGTATTCTTCAATATTCAATTAAAGTTAGAAATTATTGAATGTTTTGAATCCCTTATTGAGTTTGTATTGAGCAATAGATGGTATTAGCACTATATGAAGAAAAGAAAAAAACAGTTTATTGATTCGTGTAAACTGATGTGGTAGGTAATTATAGTCAAGAAAATAATTGACTCATTTTTAAGAAAAGAAGTGTTGAACACATATTACAATGCATCTTTTTTATTTTTTTAGTATACATTTCGCCACTGTTTTGGTAAAATCCTGGCTCCATCCCATCGAGAGTCTAGTGTATAACCCCTGTGGTTTGGACCCAATTTTTTTTTGTACATTACAAGATATGACTTTTTTATCCACACCAGCAGGTCATTTTAGTAGAATGCCCATAACTTTCTCGTTATAAATCGAATCAAGACCCAATGTATATCAATAAAGAGGGTTTTCAAAGTACTAAAAATGGTGAATCCATCTACACAAATAAAGAGATTTGAGTTATAAAAATTGGGTTAGAAGCAAACCAACTCATAGATTATTAGGACTACCAAGGTTAAAACACTTTCGTCCTGAATATGCTGGCCCTTTGAGAATTCTTCAAGCTACAAGAGATGGGATAAATTTGATTTTCAAAGAGAATCTTCTTCCATTGGAGGAGATACTCATTTGTTCAAGATTGGGCCATCATAGTGAGTCATATCCATTTTAATCTTCAGTGATAAACAATTTGTTGGTCAATACTCAACGCAATTGTTACAAAAATATACAGATTTTGAATTCAATACTGTAATTAAGCAACCAAACCTTGGGTTATCTACATCTAATCTTGGCTCTGCTAGAACCTTGTCTTATAACCTATGCAACTAGCTTCATTCTGGCGGTCACCCGAGATGGGACTTAAATATTTACGAAGCCAAATTGAGGTGTCTATGAGAAAACAATATCCAGTAGTAGAATGTTGACTGGTAGGATCACTAGCCCAATTTGCATCAAAGTAGGTACGCAACTCAAGAGAAGAGTGCACTAATCATGTAAGTATCTAACATGAATTGATTGATAAGATGAACTGTATAGGAGATGTTCGGTCGAGTAACAATAAGATACATGAGACTACCCATTTGTTGACGATAAAAGATGGCATCATGGAGTAGTGTTCGATTTGTACGTGTAAAAGTCGAGCATTCAGTTCAAGTGGAGTAGAGACAAGCAGTTTTGTTAGTGAGTCCTTATGTATCGATGAAAACAATCATTAACTTGTCCAGAATGTCGCCGATGAAGACGATCACGAACTCAGTCTAGATAGTTTTTAAAATTTGGATCTGTAATCGTGGAGAGTCAAGTCACATAAATTTTCTTTATCTATTACTCTCCACTATTACTCTTAAAAATCTTCTTCAAAACTCAAACCGAACAGGACCTAATCAAAGTCCAAACCGAACAGAGCCATAATCTTTATGTAAGACCTTTCGCCTCTTTCTCAATTCTCGTTCTATGCTTTCCCTTTCATTTACTGCTCTTGCAAATTTTAGAAATTTGAGATATTTCTTAGAGACGCTTTCACATTTGTATTTGTGCTCGTGCTCGCACTATTATTCACGCACATGCATTACAAGGCTTAGGTGGAGATGTGTACCTCTTCTTTCCCTAACACCCACACATTTATCCTCTCTTCTCCCGCAATCAAAACACAAGTTATTGGGGAACTTAATTAGTCATCATTTTTACCCTACTTATTTAGGTGTTCATCCTAATATGTTTAAATACTTATCTTTCCATCCTCAAATTCAATTAAATCCTAAACTACCCTTTCTTTCTCTTAATTTTTCAAATCTTTCTCTTTTTTTTTTTTTTTTTTTTTTTTATCTTTTCTAATTATCTCAATTCTCTCTCCTCTTTCAAACATTTCTCTCACCTAATCTTTTGAATTTTTTCTCTCTCATATTTTCATTCTCCTAAAATCTAAAAAGAAAACTCGACTCTTACAAAAACGAATGTGTAAGCCGGAAAACATGACAAAACATGATCAATTCATAAAACATGGCAAAACCTAATCGAGATAGATGAACAAAACAAGAACAATTAAAAAACATGACAAAATCGGAAAACATGGCAAGTTTCGAGAAGTGTAGGTTTCGATCGAGGTAGATGAACAAAACATGATCAAATAAAAAACATGACAAAAATCAGAAAATCTGACAAGTTTTGAGAAGTGTAGGTTTCAATCGAGGTAGATGAACAAAACATCATCAATTCACAAACATGACAAAAATCGAAAAACATAATACCTAAAACTGATATTCTGGTAACGACGGCGATTATGAGGACGGAAGCGATGTGACTCAACCTTAGAATCTCGACCATTCATGACTGTTTTGATGTCGTCCACTCTCATTTCTAAATATCAAATAAAATTATCAATTCACAAACATGACAAAAATAAAAAACATAATATTTAAAACTGATATCCCGGTAACGGCGGCGACGACGATTAAGAGGACGGAAGCGATAGTGACACAACCTTAGAACCTCGACCAGCTCCTCGACCATTCATGACTGTTTTGATGTTGTCCACTCTCGTTTCTAAATACTGGTTCAAAACGGGGATTGCCACGTCGACCCCAAAGGAAACAACAATAGTACCGGAGCTCTTTTGAGACGAGTTTTGGGTCGGTTTCGTGGAAGACATCCGAGGTTGCGACGAGGGCATAGATGAGGGAGTCGGAGCCGCCACCGACGAGGGGGAGTTTTCCACGGGAGGCCGCCGTGTTCTGGTTCATTCAATACCATTACCGATTTTATTCTTCTTCAGCAACCAAACCATCACCGATGCAATCTCGGTTGATTTCGTCATCCATGGAGAGAGAGAGAGAGAGGCTGTTCGAAGGGAGGAGACAGAAGTTGTAGGTATAAAATTCGGTTCCAGAGAGATAGGGGAGAAAGAGAGTTTTATGGGAGAGAGTTTTATAGGAAGGTGTAGGAAAGGTCAAGAGACGCGACTGTCAACCGTTTGACTAGCCAATGAGCATGTGACATGTGTAGTCGTCCTCGCGGGGTTGACGATTTGACCAACGAACTCTAGCTCGCCACGTGGCGCCTCAGGCGCGAGACACGTGGTATTGCGCGAAGGAGCCCCGCGCTACCCGTCGCATTGCAGCGCCCGTATAAGGGTCGCAAGCTCATATTTCTCCTTCAAGTAGAGAACTACATTTATTCAGGTGGTCACTTGGCGCGGTCCCATTCTAATGGAGACGATAACGCGGTCTAACCAAGGCACACTGAGAACTTGCCC